>PVIU01033364.1:0-12472 GCA_004026605.1 Ondatra zibethicus
GCAGAAGAGATAGGTCCTGGTGTCATTGTTTGTGGGTTCTCCATCTGCCAACTTTCGCCGCCACATTCAGAGAGTCTGGTTTGATCATATGCTCATTCAGTCCCAGTCCAGGTGGATTGGTGCGCTCCCATTAGTTCAGGCACACTGTCTCAGTAGGTGGACCAGCCCCTCACGGTCCTAACTTCCTAACTCATCTTCTTTTCAGTTTTCTGGCATGCATTACATCCTATAGCATGGCACCTGCTATAAAAAATTTTCCTTACATCTATATGCTCTAGGTCCCAGGTGTTGGGCATACTGGGAGCAGTAAAGTATTTTAAACCATGTAGCCAATGCATAATTATCAGACCAGGGTAGGTGGTTCACCTATTGAGTCTGACTTTATATGAGGAATATTTAAGAATCCTTTCTGTTAGATCTTTAAAAACTAAATTAATGTGAGTAACCTAGCAATCCTGCTGTGCTCTAGAGCATCCAAACAGATTTCAAAATATAAAACATTTTTCTACCTTTAAAAACATCAGTACCTAGAAAATGAAAAATACTTGGTTTTATATTTGTTTCCAAAATTGAAAACCACTACTGTGTTCTGCATTACCTGTCCCTGGCTGGAATTTACTAGAAGCACGGCTGGTAATCACTGAAATTGACAGGAATACTACCAGGACCGGATGTCTAATGTAAAATAATTATAGCCTAAAGACAGTTACCAAGAGAAAATTTCTAAATTTACCTGGATATTTTAATGGATTATACTTGCCACTGACTCAAATTCATTAACCATTTGTCAGTTAAAAATTGCAAGCTAATTTGATAAAATCACATTATTCTCACAGAATAATTGCTCCCAGAATATATAATTTCTTGCCTTTGTGTTCCAAGAAAATATTCCTGAAAAGTAGCTAAACAGTTGAAAGTTATTTTTCCTCCTTTCTTCCTGGATGGTTATTTCAAATGAAACTTTCCTGGGAGCTGTTTTTGAAGAACTGTGGAAAAATCAGCCTGCTGTGTACTGCATTTCTTTCTCCAGCTGTGAGAAATAAACTTTCTGTGTGGGCATGTTGTTGTTTTCGTTGTGAAGTTAGGTTTCATATACGAGAAAATATCATACCATCCACCTTTTCTTCCAATTTTAAATTCACAAATCTTCTTAATTTCAACATACAGCACTATGTTTACAGAGAAGGGACAACTCTAATACCATACAGTTTTAAAATAAAGAAGAATCCATATGCATGCTAAAAATAGAAATTGAAATTTAAAGCTCAGCTCTGCAAAGGGAAAGTTCCTTCATTACACCCAGAGGACCCTCCAACTTTCCTGCATTCACAGATGTTTCTGGACTAGTAGCCGGGCTTTTCATCTTCTGCACAGAGTAATCAACAGAGAAGCTAGGGAAGATTTTGAGTCCAATAATTCTTTCATTTTAGTTTTGATAAGCTTTGAGTTATTTAAAGATTTCGTTTTAAAGTACAGCAAGAAGAAAAACAAGGAAACAGCTCAAGCATTTCCCAATGCCTTCAACTGTTTTATCCTCATCACCCACGTACTGTCTAGATAGGAAATATAAAAGTATTTAGAAGGAAAGTCATTGCAAGAAATACATATGTTATTTGAACTTAGCCACTAAGTTTTATGTAGGTTTAGGTTTTATGGGAAACAGCATAATTAGGTAAATATACATATTCTCCATCACTTGTTTTTAGACAATAATGAATAAATGCCACCAATGAAAGCACAGTGTTAACTGGAAAAGATCAGTTGAAATATGATTGCCATAGATCATGTTAGTGATTAAACTATAGTAAACTGCATTTTATCAAAGACAGAAGCAAAAACTATTCCATAAAATAATAAATATTATCAAAGCTATTTATTTAAAGATATATATTTATTTAAAGATATGGCTATATATTTAAAGATAAGTTTACTAGTTTATAATAATATGTTTTTACAGAAGTGTTTATCAATATGCAGTTGATCCTAGATTTTCAAAGGTGAGGATCAGGTTTACAGCAATGCACTAACCTTAGACTAGTGATTTTCAAATTCACTTTTGGAGACTTCAATTCTCTTATCTACAATGTCTGGCTTGGTAGAAAATATCAGGGTTGTCTAACTTGCCTCTGCACTCAATTTGATGTGTTGTCTAATGTACCATTGTGCTGGACAACTTCATTATGCCTAGAAGATGAGAGTAACAAGGGAAGGTTACAATGAGAGATTTAAAGTTTCTAATAAAATGGCCCAGTCTCATTATTCTCTGTTTTCTCTATGATTTATTTAACATATATGTATACATAAGAAATACAAAGGGGACCTTTAACATTTAACCTAGTGAAAAACCAAGTCCAATTAATGAAGCATGATTAATAAAAGCTCAGAGAGAGAAATTAGGGTTCAACCTGAATGTCAGAAAAGCAGAACAGGCAGCCACTGGCTTTTACATTGTCTGAAATGGCAATCCTGTCTCCAAGAATCTCAGAATGAGACTGTGTCTGAGAGTTGTTTCCTCCCATTTTATAATCCTCTCTAGTTCTGGGATTAAGGTGTGCACCACTAACACCTGGTTTCTATGGCAAGCTAGTGTAGTTACTGAGATTAAAGGTGTGTGTCACCACACCCAACTTCTCTATTTCTTCCTTTTTGTTTAAGGACTTTCTCTATCCTTTTTCTTTTCTCTCTCAAGTTTACATATATTTTTAAACACAATATAAACTGTTTAGAGGTTTTATTGTCATCTGAATCTGTCTTTCCTGTATATCTCTCTTTTTCTGAGCACATGGGTCTTTAATTTGCTAAGCAATTTGGCTTGGGTTAAAGCCTCAGTTTTGGTGGCTGGATCCGTCCCACTCCTTGGCTTCACGAGAGTCTAGCTTCATGGTGGAGGTACTAGTAGGAGCCACATTTTATTGCCACAACTCTGTGCAGTTTCTAGGTACATACCACTACCAAGAAGTCTGATGCTGGCTGCTCATAAACATCGTTTAAATGTCTGGTAGCAGGGCCTCTTAAAAGAGCTGTGATGTTTTTGCTGCGAACATTGAGGCAGGAAGTCTCTCTTACTGGAGCCATACCTCTATTGTCTGCCAGCAAACAGAACACACCAGAGACAATGCTGCTACCAAGAAGCTTGACTCTGTTCTTTTGCCTGTCTAGAACTCTTTTTAAAAAGGGTTCTCAGGCTTTATGTGAAAATTCTTGCCAAACGTTTGAGCACCATTTGTAGATAAAAGTTGCTGTCCCACCTGGTCCTGCAGTCATTTATTCCCAAAGAAACACAGAGAGGCTTATATTAATTATAAACTATTTGGCCTATTAGCTCAGGCTTATTATTAACTTGCTCTTACAACTTAAATTAACCCATAATTATTATTTTTGTTTAGCCAAATGGCTTGGTACCTTTTCCCAGTGCAGTATTTTCATCTTGCTTCCTCTGTGTCTGGCTAGCAACTGCATCTTTGGGGGATCGTGAAAGAAAACTTTGGGTTAGTTGTTCAATCCTGGGAGAGGTAGCTGTATCATTAAGTCTATGTATCATGGGTAAGTGAAGTGCTTGTCTCAAGTTATGGTTAGAGTAGTCTGTAGTAGTAGAGGAGTTTGAGCACCTCTGTTGCAGTTTCCTCTGAGATCTACATCCAGAACAGCCACAAGACTGCTGGATAAGATGAACCAGACTCATAGAATACTCCAGTAAAGACTTGACCATAATCTTAAATTTTCCTTGGATTATTAGTGTCCCCAATCAGCAGGAAGTAACTGAGAAAACTACGGCCACATTCCCAAATATTGGATTATGGATGTTTGTCTTTGTTTAGAGTGTTGGTTACAAGTTGTTATTGATAGTGGTCAGGAAAAAGCTTAACCAAAAGAGATTAGATTCAGATCTCTTGTTTTTAAAAGAAAAAAAAGAGGAAGTGTTGTGGGATAATGATATTGTATCCTGTAAAGATATCTCAATCATATTGGTTAATAAAATGTTGACTGGCCAGTAGCCAGGCAGGAAGTCTATGTGGGGCAACCAGACTAGGAATATTCTTAGAAGAGGAAAGACTGAGACGCTGTTGCCACCCAGATGCAGAGGAAGCAAGATAAAAATGCTGCACTGAGAAATGGTACCAACTCATGTGGCTAAACATAGATAAGAATTATGGGCTAATTTAAGTTGTAACAGCTAGTTAATAATAAGCCTGAGATAATAGGCCAAACAGTTTATAATTAATATAAGCCTCTGTGTGTTTCTTTGAGACTGAATGGCTATGGGACCAGGCAGAACAGAAACTTCCATATACAAATTAGAATTTTCAATATAATATTAAAAGAGAAAAAATAGTAATGATTGTAGAAACGTGCAGATAAATTTATTAGAAAATAAAGGAAAACTCCCAGGACTGTCAAAATGCAAATATCAGCAGATTCCCAAAGGAGGAGAATGGAGGGAAGAACCAAAAATATAAAAAAAATAAGCAAAATTATACCATTTAAATTAAGCCAGTATGAAGGTCAGACCCATGGTGGACAAGAAACCATAGGAATGCAACTATCTTTAGAGATAGAGTAGGGTAACTCAAATTGTCTTGTAGAGCAGACTTGCATTGGAGATCCAAAGAAGAAAAGGGATACACAGATCTACCAAACCCATGTCTGTAGTCTGTAAGATACTGAAAACAATCCCATTGCTTTATGTACCTTACACTTAAACCAAAGCCTGACTATTATGAAGAATTTCAGGCATAGTGAATGTTTAACTGTGACATCTGATTCAGGTCACTAATTATATGTATATTAGACTGTTACTCAAAGACAAAGCTGATCTTTGACTAATAAAGTACAAATGAAGAATGAGAATAAGTCAAAACAGTACTTATTTATATTTGATTAACAATTCTTTCTGATTATCAAAGGATAACTACAGATATTGCCTCAATGAATAATAATCACATTAATTTAATATTTTAAAAATCTACTGGTATATATATTTGGGTATTGAAAACCTGAAATATTTAACAGATGTAGATTATGTGTATTGTAAAAAAGTGTCCTAGAATATTGTGTTCCCACTGATATCATGAGATTGGCAATTAACAACTAACTAATCTTTCATAACTAGATTGTTTTTCCATTCTGAATGATAAATAATATGAAATATAATATGGCTGTAGTCATTATTAATGACCGTTAGTTAAAGTCATGCTTACTTTCTGTTTTTTTAAAAAGATTCTTCATCTTAAGGTGAATTGAGTTTGTAGATTTCCTAAAACATTATAATATTCTGCAATATTCTCCTCTCTATGAAATAGAGCTCAATTCCATTACTAAATGTTGCATAATTATTTAAAATTTAAAATTTTTCATCTTGTGACTTCATGATCATTCTAAGGTTGTGAAATAATATAACACTCACTATTTACATGTTCACTCACTGATGTAAAAGACCTGTCAAAAGGGCCAGTATTTAAATTTCTGGTATGCAAAATTGCATAGTTTACAAAACTTGACAGTGGTAATAAATCCCTATGTGCTTTCAGTGCTATAAACCAAGTTTATACATAAGATATATTAAATATTTCATTGACTTTTATGAGGGTTTATTTGATTTATAGTCCTACAAGGTTTTTCCTTAACAACTAAAGCATTGTATCATAAAATTAACTTAATATTTTAAAATGTCCTTATTAAGTGTACATAACTACAATTATGATAACCTCATCATCTGCCTGCTAGTCCTTTATAACACCTTCCTATTGCTCAGTTATCACTATTAAAATTATCTCCCATCATTCATTTTTCCCCTTTGGGAAGTTGTATAATTGAGTCACTCTAACAGTAAGAGACTGACTTTCTAATTTAGTTTATTGTCATTGATATTCAGTCATGTGTTTATTTGGTCATAACTTCTCTTTTGTTCTAGGTAATATTATATTGCACTACATGTAGTGGTTTATTTCACTAACTGACAGAAAGTACAAAAGATATTTCCAGATAAATATGACTGGATATATGGTGAATGTATATATTCTATAGATTTTTAGACAAGTTTCTGATCTCCTTAAGGGTAGATGAACAATTTTCAAATTTAGTTTGTTTCTTTCCTTGCCTCACTTCCCCCCCTTTTTATTTTTTATTTTCTTTTTTTCTTTCTTTTGACTGAGGGGTTTCAGTCTTCAGTAATCCTGAAGCTTTCAACTCTCTGGCTTCTAATTTTCCACTGAGGATGACGTTGAGCTTTGGATCCTCATGCCTTAACTTCCCAAAAGGACTAGAATTAAATCTGGAAGCAACACCACACCTGGTTTAGGCGGTGCTGATGATTGAACTCTGGGGCGTTGTGCATGTTAGGCAATCACTCTGACAAAAAAGCTACATTCCCAACCCCAGTCATCTGTGTAGCTTACGCGCTTTTGTGGGACTCTCAATGGCTGGAGTTGGAGGGTCTTTTGCCTGTTCTTAGGCCCCCATTCCCCTTACTGGTTTGCCTCTTCCCCCCGATATGACAGTTTGTGCCTAATCTATTTCATCTTCTTATGCTGTAGTCACTCGGTATCCTTGGGAGCTCTGCCCTTTTCTAAATGAAAATGGAAGTGCAGTGGATGTAGGGGAAAGGGGAGGTACATGGAGAGTGGGAACTGGGGGAGGAGAGGGCAGGCAGGCTGTGGTTCATATGTATTAGACGAGATTATAATAAATAAAAAGAAGACAAAACAGCAACAAAACCAAGAATAAATACTACTTATTTTTAGTAAGTTGACAGTGCTCACAATATTGTATTAAGATATCTGTCATTTTTTTTCTGCCTGACAATCACAAAGCTTTCTGAATGCAGTTTTACATAGCATAGACAAGATGGAAATTTTCACATATTATTTCTTCAAATATTTTCCATATCCATTGTTCTCTGTTCAGACACACAAAAATGAGCTTCATATTTCTTTACTCACTTGTATCTATAGCTCTTTTCAATTCGCATTACCCTTTTCTTGTTTGTTTATAACTTAGTGATTTAAAAGTTGATAGTTCCTCAGCTCAGCCTATGAGTCCTGTAATTATATACTATAAATCTATAGTTCATGGTCATCATTCCTTCTTTCTTTTATTTGTTAGTTTTCTAGTTATGTTTCCAGAGTTTAAGTGATTTTTTCCATTAAAAGATGTGCAAAATGGTTATTTTAAAATTGAGTTTTCAAGTAATTTCAATATCTGTGCTATGTTCATTTTAAATCTTTCTAAATGTAAACCTTTAGCTACTGCAGAGGCTTATGTGTTAAAGAATTGGCTCCAGAGTGAGACAATGGGAATGTAGGAGAGCCTTGGATAAGAAGAGCCAGGTGCGATGCCCTTAGGATGTAGTAGACATGGCTTTAAAATATATGGTGCCTTCTTAGTTTTGGAATTTTGCTCCCTTGCAATGATATGAGTAGTTTTGTCCCAGAGTGTGCACCTATCATGATGTGATGCCTCCCCAGAGGCCCAAACTCATGATGCCAGCCAATAATGGATTTTTATCATCCAGTGTTGTGAGTCAAGCAAATTTTCCTCTTTATCTGTTAGTTATCTCAATTACCTCATTACATCGCTAGAGAGCTGACTGAACACACTTACTAATGAGCATTTCTCCATTACTTGCTGTGAAGATAGAAGACAAAGAGATTTATATACTTTTTCCTGAGTAAATAAAATGAAATTTATTTAATAAAATGACTTTAATAGAGTGTTTCTAAGACAAACCTAAACAACAATTAAACATAGGCTTATTTTCTATTTAATTTAAAGTATAATACTCTTGAAGATCGCCCTTTCCTCTGTGGGGTCTTGTAACCCCAGCACTCTCTCTTCCTGTGCTGAGATCGGAGGCGCAGAGTAGACCCTGCACCACCCCCTTGTAAGATTGCCCTTTCCTCTGTGGGGCCTTGGAACCCCAGGACTCTCTCTTCCGGTGCTGAGATCGGAGGTGAAGAATGGTAAGGTTGTGCACACCTGATGGTAAGGTCCCCACCGACATCTTTGTTCCACACGACCCTGCACCTCCCCTTCCCTGCAAGTTTGCCCTTTCCTCTGTGGGTCCTTGGAACACCAGGAATCTCTCTTCTTGTGCTCAGATTGGAAGTCCAGAAGGATTAGAAGTCCAGACGGGACTTCCTCTTCCTGCACTGAGATCAGCTATCCAGAGGGGTGAGTGTGTACAAGCCGTCCTGGGAGGACCCCACCTGCTGAGACTCCCCTGACTGAAATCAAAGGAAGAGATGGGCAGGCGCCAATCCAAGAATTCCTCCAACAACCTGAAAAGCAACATGATAACAACAGAAACCAACGAGCATTCAACAGGAAAACCTGAGCAACCTACCCAGAAGAAGTAGAAGAAATCAACTTTAAATGTAACTTTATGAAAGTGATAGAGACCTTTAAAGAAGAGGTGAAAAACTCCTTTGAAGAAAGGGATGAGAAAACTAACAAAAAGTTAGAAGAAATGAAAAAATTCCCCAAAGATACCCTAGAAAACCAAGAAAAAGCAATCAAACAGGTATTGGAAACAGTTCAAGACTTAAAAACTGAAATGGAGGCAATGAAGAAAATACAAACCGAGGGAAGGCTGGAGATGGCAAATCTGGGTAAACGAACAGGAACTGCAGAGACAAGTATAACCAACAGACTACAAGAGATAGAAGAAAGAATCTCAGATGCTGAAGATACTATAGAGAAAATAAACTCATTGAACAAGGAAAACAACAAATCCAACAAACTCTTAACACAAAACACCCAGGAAATCTGGGACACCATAAAAAGACCAAACCTAAGAATAATATGGGTAGAAAAAGGAGAAGAAGCACAGCTCAAAGGCCCAGAAAATATATTATATATTCAACAAAATTGTAGAAGAAGACTTTCCCAACCTAAAGATGGATATAGCTATGAAGGTACAAGAAGCATACAGAACACCAAATAGACTGGATCAAAAAAAGACATACCCTCACCATATTATAATCAAAAGACAAAACATACAAAATAAAGAAAGAATACTAAGAGCTGCAAAGGAAAAAGGCCAAGTAATGTATAAAGGTAAACCTATCAGAATTATACCTGACTTCTCTATGGAAACGATGAAAGCTAGAAGGTCTTGGATAGATGTGCTGCAGACACTAAGAGACCATGGATGCAAGCCCAGACTTCTATACCCAGCAAAGCTTTCTCTCACCATCAATGGAGAAAACAGGGTATTTCAGGATAAAAACAAATTTAAGCAATACATAGCCACAAACCCAGCCTTACAGAAAGTACTAAAAGAAAAACCACATCTAAAGGAAGCAAACAACACCCATAATAACACAGACATCTAACAGCCCTCCACTGGCACAACTCAGAAAGGGAAACACACAAACTCTACAACCCTAAAAAAAATAACCGCAGTTAATAACCTCTGGTCATTAATAACACTTAATATCAACGGACTCAATTCACCTATAAAAAGGCACAGGTTAAGAAAATGGATACGAAAACAGGATCCAACATTCTTCTGTTTACAAGAAACACACCTCAATCACAATGACAGACATTATCTCAGAGTAAGGGTTGGGAAAAGGTTTTTCAATCAAAAGGCCCTAAGAAACAAGCAGGTGTGGCTATACTAATATCTAACAAAATCAACTTCAAAGTAAAATCAATCAGAAGAGATGGACACTACATACTCTTAACTTGAAAAATTCATCAAGATGAAGTTTCAAACCTGAATATCTATTCCCCTAATATAAAGGCACCCACATATGTAAAAGAAACATTACTAGAAATCAAAACACACATCAAACCCCACACACTAATAGTAGGAGATTAAAACACTCCTCTCTCACCAACGGACAGGTCAACCAGACAGAAACTTAACAATAGCTATCAGACAGAATAAGGAGATCTTGGGGATTCGAATTGGAAAAGAAGAAGTCAAACTTTCATTATTTGCAGATGATATGATAGTGTACATAAATGACCCCAAAAACTCTACTAAAGGACTTCTACAGCTGATAAATACCTTCAGCAATGTGGCAGATTACAATATCAATTCAAAAAAATCAGTATCCCTCCTATACACAAAGGATAAAGAAACAGAGAGGGAAATCAGAGAAACATCACCTTTCACCATAGCTACAAATAGCATAAAGTATTTGGGGGTAACACTAACCAAGGAAGTGAAAGATCTATTTGACAAGAACTTTAAAACCTTGAAGAAAGAAATTGAAGAGGATACCAGAAAATGGAAGGATCTCCCATGCTCCTGGATTGGTAGGATCAACATAATAAAAATGGCAATTCTACCAAAGGCAATATATAGATTCAATGCAATGTGCATCAAAATCCCAACAAAATTCTTCACAGACCTTGAGAAAACAATAACTAACTTTATATGGAAAAACAAAAAGCCCAGGATAGACCAGAATAGCCAAAACAATCCTATACAATAAAGGAACTTCCGGAGGCATTACCATCCCTGACTTCAAACTCTATTACAGAGCTACAGTAATGAAAAGGCTTGGTACTGGCATAAAAACAGAGACGTTGACCAATGGATCGAATCGAAGACCCGGATATTAATCCACAAACATATGAACACCTCATATTTTTTTGTCCAATATTTATGGACAAAATCAAGTCCACAGATATTGAGAAATATTAATAACCAGATATTGTGAATTACTGTTTTGTGCGTGTGTGCTAGAGGTGATGGTGGTAGTGTATGTGGTTGTGTGTGTGTGTGTGTGTGTTTGTATTTCCCTTCATTGCTGGTGTGACATATTCTATTTTCTGTGCTTTTGTAGATATAGTTACTTTTCTTGGGTTGGAGTTGTAATTCCAGTACCAACTGTGGGACTGGATTTGTAGATAGGTACTGCTTAAAACTGATTTTGTTTTCTTCGTCAATTTTAATTGAAAGTTTTGCTGCGTATAGTATTCTGGGCTGGCATCTGTGGTCTCTTAGAGTCTACAAGACAATATTTGACAAAGAAGCTAAAAGTGGTCCCACGGAGCCCAGCAGAGCAGAGCAGGCAACCCTTAGTAAGCCTGCCCTTGGGGCTGGGAACCTCGCCCAACCAGCTTCTGCAGATTCATCTGGACCCCAGTAAGTGGATCCCAGCCCGTCCCCGAGGCCTTCTGGCCACTTAGGACCCCCCTTTACTGGCTTTGCTGCTTATCCCAACCCTGCTCCCCCCCCCCGCACCCCTTCTCACCTGCGTGGTTCCCAACTGCACCCGAACTCAGCCTATCCAGGCTGAGGCCTTGGGGGAAGGGCGAGTTCTCTGCCAGAGGCCCTCCTTTGTCCCACGGAGCCCAGAGGAGCAGAGCAGGCAACCCTCAGTAAGCCTGCCCTTGGGGCTGGGAACCTCGCCCAACCAGCTTCTGCAGATTCATCTGGACCCCGGTAAGTGGGTCCCAGCCCGTCCCCGAGGCCTTCTGGCCACTTAGGGCCCCACTCTACTGGCTTTTCTGCTTATCCCAACACTGCTCGCCCCGGGCACTCCTTTTCATCTGCATGGTTCCCAACTGCACCCAAACGCAGCCTATCCAGGCGGAGGCCTTGGGGGAAGGGCGAGTCCTCTGCCAGAGGCCCTCCTTTGTCCCAGAGAGCCGAGCTGAGCAGAGTGGGCATCCCTCAGTAAGCCCGCCCTTGGGACTGGGAACCCCTGGGCGAGGAAGGAGCACAACCACCTTCCGCACATTCATCCAGACCCCGGGAGCCGAGCAGAGACGAGCGGAGCAGAGCAGGCAACTCTCAGAAGAGATGGGCAGGCGCCAATCAAAGAATTCGTCCAACAACCTGAAAAGCAACATGATAACACCAGAATCCAGCGATTATGGAACAGGAAAGCCCGAACAACCTATCCCAGATGAAGTAGAAGAAATTGACTTTAAACGTAACGTTATAAAAGTTATAGAGTCCTTTAAAGAAGAGGTGAAAAACTCCTTTATCGAAAGGGATGAGAAAACTAACAAAAAGTTAGAAGAAATGAAGAAATTCCTCAAAGATACCCTAGAAAACCAAGGAAAAGCAATCAAACAGGTAACAGAAACAGTTCAAAACTTGAAAACTGAAATGGAAGCAATGAAGAAAACACAAACCTAGAGAGGGCGAGAAATGGAAAATCTGGATACACGAACGGGAACCACACAGACAAGTATAACCAAGAGAATACAAGAGATAGAAGAAAGAATCTCGGATGCAGAAGACACGATAGAGAAAATAAACACAGTGATAGAAGAAAACAACAAATACAACAAATTCGCAACACAAAACATCCAGGAAATATGGGACACTATGAAAAGACCAAATCTAAGAATAATTGGGATAGAAGAAGGAGAAGAATTCCACTCCAAAGGCCCAGAAAATATATTCAACAAAATCATTGAAGAAAACTTCCCAAACCTAAAGAAGGATATTCCTATGAAGGTTCAAGAAGCATACAGAACACCAAATAGGCTGGATATAAAAAAA
>PVIU01033365.1:0-12497 GCA_004026605.1 Ondatra zibethicus
CTGCTTCTGTGGAAAACCACCGGCCAGAAAGAACACAAATATCCTTGTCAATTACAGACCACAAGGAAGTTCCACTGTTGGTCAGGGGGAGTGAGGGCAGTTAGATCATAACACACAAAAACAACAACAAATAAGAAAAAGAACTGGGACCCTAGACTACCCTCTTTGCCCTAAGTTTCTAGGGCTTTGCTATTTGTTTCATTTCCCTGGTTTTCTAAGAGATCTAAATTTTAGAAATTGATGTGTTTTTTTCCCATGATAGAGCCACCTGCTTCTATCCCGCATCCTGGGGGAAAGGGTCAGGTAGAGAAATGGAGACACACTCTGTGGTGACTACTGATTGTAATTATTGTGTGCTTGTATTCAAGGGTCGGGTAGAGAATGGAGATACACTCTGTAGTGAGTGTACGGGTTGGTATCAATGTTAGCTTGTATTCTGCTCCATTGCGTCCCAAAGCACCTCCATGCAATGAATACTCAGAGCCACCCTGTGAAGCTATTATTGTTTCTATGTTTAAGATGAGACATGTGACTTTGATATGTGAAATGGTTTAGCCAAAGCGGAATTAACAGCAACTTAATCTCTGAACATTTTGATGCATTTATAGTTATAAATTCTTTCTGACACCACGTTCAATTCCCACATTTGACCTGCTCGTTTTATACCAAATTTACATGGCAGTGTCCTGTAGCCTTCAGCACAATGGCTGTTCATACACAACAATGAACCACGTGGCAGCATCTTTCACAACACCACACTGGGTAAGGGTGTCCCATGTCCCTGAATTTTCTTTCCCCAGTGTTGTGCTAGGTGTTATCTCTAGCTTTTCTCAAGCCCTCATATCTCATGTTCTGGGACCCTTAGCTTCTAATTTTCCTTTTTAGTAAGCAAACTTCAGGTTAATCTCTTCTGTGAGCCTGCGAGATTCACACAAAACCCAGAGGTGTCTGGGAGAATTAACCTCTCTTCCGTTTCCATGGGACTGGGTTCAGGACCGCAGTTTCATCAATGTATTCTTGCCTGCCCTGAAAATTTGTCCTGGGGAATACATAAACATCTGGCTCATGCCTTGAAGTACTTAAAAATGTCTTAAACATCTTGAGAGTCCTGAGATGCCACTGGCCCTTGTAGAGTCATCTCTACCAAGTGTTTGCAGAAGGAGTGGTCACATGTGTCTAGGCTGAGAGAAAGAAAGATAAGCTTCTGTAGTAGCCTTTTTCCTGCAGATGGGGAGAGTCCCTGCTCTCCAGTAGGTAACCCTTCACCTGTAAGTATGCTCTGTAAGTAAGCCCGATAAATTCCTTAGTTCCCCCAGAGTAAATTTTGGTGGAATTTTACCTTGATTTGTCCTTGGGATCTTAAGAGGAAGGGTAGGCCTTGCTTAAGTCTCCCCATGGAAAGCAACCGGTCCCTCATGCAAGGCTCATACAAGCCTTTGGGACTAGCGCTTATCTCAACTGAGATCCTCATGAATATCAGGGGCAGGAAACAATAGAAAAAGGGCAGGCGCTACTAAAAGAACTGGCTATTGGGAAGTGGTGTTTGATGGCCAGTTCACAAGCCTGGTCAAGACTGTATTTATGGGAGACTAAGAAAGAAATTAAACCAGGGCTGTGAGACAGGTGTAGGACATGGGTTGTAGTCCAGTTACTGGGACCTGCATGAACTGGGTCAACCTAACCATTTTGGATCTGCATGTAAAAATATAAAATGTTCTGGAGGTGCTAAGGCAATAGGAGCAAGTTAAGAGGAGAGGGAGCCAGGCAAAGTGCCTTTTCACATTTTCCAAATACAGACGTGGCTAGACTTGCACCTAGCCACAATCCTTACCGACAAAAACTGGTGGGTAACTGAACACCGTGCTGGTCAGCCTATGGAGGGCTTTAAGGCCAGATCAGTGATGCGTTCCAAGAGTAAAGAGGACAGGTGATCAAAAAGTACAGGCAGTTCCTACTGTACTCGCCCTGCCAAGGAAGGTCTCTGTTGTCCGAGGTTTCTGTCCCACCTAGTACGCAGAAGTCTCAAATAAACACACAGAGGCCTATATTAATTATAAAAATGGTTGGCCTAGTAGCTCAGAATTAACTAATTCTTACATCCTACATCTTAACCCATTATTCTTGTCTGTGTCAGCCTCATGGCTTGGTACCTTTCATTGGCGAGGCATTCTCATCTTGCTTCCTCTCTGCCTCGGTGACAACTGCAGACTGACCTTTCCTCTTCCCAGCATTCTCCTGTTCTCACTGCCCTGCCTCTACTTCCTGCCTGGTTGTCTCACCTATACTTTCTGCCTGGCTATTGGCCAATCATCATTTTATTAAAATAATACAAGTGACAGGCTAAAAGACCATTGTCCCACAACAGGTCTCTCAGGATGAAACGCTTCCTGGCTACTCTCCTGAAGTAATGGCCAAGGTCGCCAGTAGTTTTGAACTTCTGTAATAACCTGACATTCCCAGGGATCAGTGAACGTTAAATTGCCTCACCAAGGATTATCTCCACCCTCTCACTCTTCATTTTGGGGTGGCTTAGGACTTTCCATCATTGTTCTGCCCTGCCTCTGTATAAAGGTCTTCTTACATGTGGCTGGCATAAACACTAACCTTGGAGTGTTTTACTGAGTCGGAGACTCTGTTAAGAGAAAAGGCAAGTGAAGTGGAAGAACCAAGCATGGGGACTTAGTTCATGAGGAGTACAAAAGGCCAGGTGTTGCTGTGGAATTCTCCATGTGGTTGGGAAGGATGCAAGTGATAACCATCAAGGTAATTGGGGGAAGTTCACAGTAACCTATGCCTGCAGATGTTAAAGGGTATGTAAAAGGTAAAAACATGCTCCTAGAAGCCAAGAGGAGATTAGTTAATATGCCAGCTGGTTTTTATGTCAGCTTAACACAGCTAGAGTCATCTGAGAAGAGAGAACCTCAGCTGAGAATATACATCTCTAAGATTCAACTGTAGGACATTTTCTTAATTACTGATTGATGCAGGAGGGCCATGCCCACTGTGGGTGGAGACACCCTTGGCCAGTGGTACTGGGTTCTATAATAAAGCAGCAAGCTGAGCAAATCCTTGAGGGGTAGAGTTTGTAAGTAGCTCCTGCCTCTGGGTTCCTGATCTGCTTGAGTTCCTGCTCCGATTTCTTTCAGTGATGACCTGTGATATGGAAGTGGAAGCAAAACAAACCCTTTCCTCCCCAAGTCACATTTGGCTGTGGGGCTTTATCACCGCAGTAGTCACGGAAGTAAGACCATTGAGAATCTCGGTGTTAGGAGTAAGTTACTTTCCTCGGGATTGTTGACCACAGAGGCGTTAGCGACCACTGAAACAGTAACGCTGTTTGCCACAGCTGTCACGGTAAGACTCCATCGCTAAAGAGATTGCATGCTTTGGCTGCCAGACTTGGAGAAACAAAGCTAGGACTGGGATCGAAATTCCTCCTCCCTCCTTGCTAGCTCCTATGATGCCAGAAGTTGCTAAGGACACTGGGAGAATCAAGGTCAGAGGTCCTGTTTGGCTTGGGTCCTGGATACTTCACAATGGAAGTGCCAGGCAAAGTGTGTCAAATAGCACCATAGTGGCCCGAGTGTTTCTGAGTAGGCCTAGATTTCTGGTTGGGCTTAAGGACAACGTTACAGGGGGAAAGTCACATCTGGTACCTGGTACAGGGAGGCAAGGGGCAAAAGTCTGTAGCCAGGGAAGTCATAGGTTTCTGGGGAGAAGCGTATGTGTCATCTAAAGTGCTTCTCCACATTTGTTTACAGTTGTTGTTTGTTACTGCAGTCTAAATATTTGGAAAATTTTCTGTTCCTCTTTTTCATCCTTTTCCTCACTCATGTTTTGTAGGAAGAGAGTTACCACCCCCTCCCCTAACTTGCTAACAGCTGTGAGGTGAAGGCAAAATGAAAGGGCACAAGGATTTGTTCCCTTTTGATTTAGAGAACAGACATCTCTGTCACCACCCTCTGGAAACCTTGTGGGAGAGGAGGGCAGAGAGAACGTAAGAGCAGGGGGAAATGGTGGGGATGTTGGATGCTGTGCAGAACTATCTGCAAACCAAACAGCCGCCATGTTGAGGTGTTCAGCTGCGCCTGCTTGCAAACGATCATCTCAACTGAACTTGATTTGTTACATGACCTCCTAGAGGGTGAGGAGGGTCAGGAGATTCACCTGCATATGCTGACCTCTCCCTACCACCTATTGTTTCTTTGCCCTAACTGTACAAGTGCCCTGGAAAGGGGCTAGAGTATATATAGCAGGAGGGGGAAGAGATTAGCATAGGGAGGGCTCCATCAATACAGTTACGGGAAAGTCATCGCTACTTAACAGAGTTCCAGTGTGGCTTTGGAGGAGAGCCCCCACACTCTAGCAAGTAACCGCTCACCTATGCTCAATAAGGAAGTCCAATAAACTTACCAGTTCCCCAGGGTGAACTTTGGTGGAATCCTGCTTTGATCTGTCCTTGAGACCTTAGATGGAGGGTAGACATCATTTGTTTCCCCCCCCCAGCTGATCTGCTACATTAACATATTACAAACATTTTGTTTAATTACTAAGATATTCGTAAGTCCAGTACAGAGGTTGATAACAAATGCCTTCTAAGGGGAACAGAGTCCAGCATGATTTGGGCCCTGGGTGTTCAGCATCTCATCTCTCCACAGTCAGAGTCTAGGAAGTACGCAGGGGTGTCAAACACAGATGTGGCTGCTTCGGGGAATTTCGGCTCACCTTGATGAGGAAGGGGAAACGCTGTGACTGGGCTTTTCAATGAGCTGATGTCTCTAAGCAGTGATTAAGTGTTTCTCAGCTCCCCTTTGCCCTTGGGTAAGACAGGGCAGAAAGAGAGGCCTCAGATTGGGTCTTCTCCCTCATTCACTTCTGGGTTCTGAGCAGTCCCAGGAGTTGAGATTCCATGAAATGGCCTCTGAGAGAAGACCTTGTCCAATGATAGTGCTCCAGGGCATTTCAACAGGACTGCTCCTTCCCCCAGAAGCCAAGGAATTTTCTTTCCTCTGGTATTTACAGTGAGGATCTGGCAGCCTTCCTGGAGATAAGCAGAGAAAAGCAAGGCTCCCGGTCTCCCTTGACTGCGTTTGCTGAGGTTGACAGTTTTAACTGTGATTTTCCTTATGTCCTTGGACAATTGTATGAATGTACACAAGTAGCATT
This sequence comes from Ondatra zibethicus, assembly GCA_004026605.1. Taxonomy (NCBI): domain Eukaryota; kingdom Metazoa; phylum Chordata; class Mammalia; order Rodentia; family Cricetidae; genus Ondatra; species Ondatra zibethicus. Next base: position 5,167 of record PVIU01033365.1, read on the forward strand.
CTGGTAACTCGCACCCCATCACCCTCTCCTATCTCCCTCCTACCACCACCATCAACTTCCCTCTTCCAGACAAGTCCCCTTCTCTCATTCATGACGTTTTGTTCTGTTTTGCAACCTTCTGAGTTTATCCAGGGTCCTCCTGTGATCAAGCATTTGGACCTGGTCGTTGGCCCTGGGTCCCTCCCCATCCTTGCACCCAAGCCCCCAGTGCATAAACAGCTGGAAACAATAGCTTCCCCCCCCTCCCCCGCTGCTCAGAATCTACCAGTAGCTTATAGTTCATGGGAGAGAGGGGAAGGGAGGGACTAGGCCTGTAAGCCTCTCCCAGCCTGTGACTAATGACAGGCCCAGTCTCAGGCAGGCTGATGAAGGTTTAGTCACCTAGAGCCACTCCTTAGTTCCAGTTACAGCTTTCTTACCCTGTGGCTGCTCTCCACTCTCCGGTAAGTTCTCAGTCCTATTTGTTTGTCTCTTTCATCTGCAGATCAAAACTGGCTGCCCCTGTCCTCTGTTCCTTCATAGATCCAAAAGGAGCTGCTGGCTTTTCAGTCTGTTCAGCTTCTTTCCTTTCAGGAAGGAGTAGTAACTTCCAGGAATTTTAGAGAAGTCTCCCTATTGGCCTTAACCAAAAAATCACTCTATTTGGTATTATAGTTACTCTGTACTGTAAAATGGGAAAATCAACGAGTCTCACTCAGTACAGCTTCCAAGTGCAGGAAATTGGCTCCGTATTTATTCAACTGATTTCTGTACCATCAAACCCAGCATGGTGAGCAAAGCGGGCCACCACTGACCCCCGGCTGCCACTCACTTCTTAATTTGCTCCCTCTGTGGGACGGGCCTGAAACCTCTTTTCTTTCACAGCTATTGGTTCTGGTTCTGGTTTTGTTTCTTCAAGTTCTTTTCCCAGACACTTTGAAATTCTCCCTTCCATTCCTTGACATGAAACATTCTTGCATTCTAGCCAGGACTGTATCTTAAACAGTTGTGTAATTTTTTTAATGTTATATACAATTATTAGGACTTAAGGAAATGTTTGATGGCACCAATTGATGTGTTAACATCGAAGTGGCCCTTAGTAAGAATTCCTCTATTATACTAAACTTAATATCTTAAACAAAACTGTGAATCATCATTTTTAAGAATCTAACAGTTACTAAACAACTATTTTACAAGTAGGCTGTAATTTCAGTTTAATGTGAGCTGATCTGTCAAATTTACGTAACTTAAAAGCAAGAAAATATTTTGCAGATAAATGAGAAAATGTCTCATCATAAAACCCCAACACTGAACTGTAAGTGATCTCTGTACTGCTGTGTGTCTGTTCTGTCAGAGAGGGAGAGGAATGTTTTGGTTTTGTTTGTTTTACCTCCAGGAGTCCTGAATGCAGCCCAAGAAAGCCTTTTATTCTTTCAGTAGATCCTGTTCTCCACTCTGCCATAAAGAGGGATTGCCCTCACCCTCAAAAATCAGGACTAAGTTCAGTGTTTACTAGAACTACTGTACCAAAGTACAACAAACGAGATGACTGGCAAGTGTGTTCACTCTTGTTCCTGAAGGCCGGAACCCTAGAGTCAAGCGCTTGGCCAGACTATGCTCCACTTTGCCAGCTGCTGCTGGCCCCAGGAATTACTTGCCTTATGGCAAAAAAGTCCATTCTCCGCCTCCATTTTTCCCATGACTCCTTCCTCCTGTGTCTGTTTTCCTATGGCTCTCCTCTCCTCCCCGTGTCTCTCCTCCTCCCCATGTCTGTCTTGCTCCCCCTGTGTCTGTCTGTCCTGCTCTCCCTGTGTGTCTCCTCCTCCTGTCTCTCCTCTTCCTCTTGTTGTCTCTCCTCCTATCTCTCTGCCTGGGTCTCTGACTCTCTGTCTGCCTGGGTCTTGGTCTCTGTCTCTCTCTCTGGTCTCTGTCTCTCTCTCTGGTCTCTGTCTCTCTCTCTCTCTCTGGTCTCTGTCTGTGTCTCTGGTTTCTGTGTCTCTGTCTCTGGTCTCTGTCTCTGTGTCTCTGTCTCTGTGTCTCTGTGTCTCTGTCTCTGTGTCTCTGGTCTCTGTCTCTGTGTCTCTGGTCTCTGTCTCTGTGTCTCTGGTCTCTGTCTCTGTGTCTCTTGTCTCTGTCTCTGGTCTCTCTCTCTCTGGTCTCTGTCTCTCTGTCTCTCTCTGGTCTCTGTCTCTCTGTCTCTCTCTCTCTGGTCTCTGTCTCTCTGTCTCTCTCTCCCTGGTCTCTGTCTCTCTCTCTCTGGTCTCTGTCTCTCTGTCCCTCTCTCTCTGGTCTTTATCTCTCTGTCTCTCTCTCTCTGGTCTTTATCTCTCTTTGCCTGAGTCTCTGACTCTCTCTGCCTCTTTCTCTCTGGTCTCTGCCTCTACCTTTACATCTCTCTGTCTCTGTATCTCCCTCTCTCCCTCTGTCCTTCTGTCTGTGTGTGTGTTTGTGTTTGTGTCTGGGTCTGTACTCCTAAAGAGAGCAGTTATACTGGGCAATACAACCCAATGGTCTCCTTTTAACTTGATTGTACCTATAAGGCCCTCGTCCTTCTGTGTTAGAAGAGATCAGGATTTCAAAGTTTTGGAAGTTGTGCTGGTTAGTTTTCGCCAGCTGACGCAAATTAGAGACACCTGGAACAAGGGACCTCAACTGAAGAACTGCCTCCTCCCTCAGATTAACCTGTGTGCATGCCTGTAGGGGTGTTTTTCTTAACAATTGATGTGGGCAGGCTCACCCCTTGGCAGGTGTTTCTGGGTTATAATGGCAAGCTGCGCCAAAAGAGTAGTAAGCAGCATTTCTCTTTGGTCTCTGCTTTAGTAGTTGGGGCCTCCAGGTTTCTGCCTTATCTTCCTGGGTGAAGGACTGACTGTAAGCTACTTGGTCATGGTGTTATCGCAGCAACACAAAGCCAACTTCTACAGAGGGTCATAACTCAACTTGCACAATGGGGTTTAGCTCGGGATGTCGATGTCTCTCTTAATAACTTTTCTGCAAATAACTCATTTTTCTACACACTACACAAAGAGGAAACTTTCTGTTGTACATTCTTTTTGTATGCCTGCAGTGAGTCAGGTGACCCTGAGATAATACATGAATGGAAAGGCCACAGGTCTGTAACCAAGCAGTCAGGATATGGGGAGCTGAAAACGCTGCTGGTATCATATTACTGCATTACTGGTTCTGGATTGCCCTTGGCAGGCTTCTGACTTCTACACTGCCTTGTCATTTAGCCACAGCAAATATGTTTTCATGCAGCTAACACACTCTTTCTCCCTTTGAGAACAACTTCTAAAGGACGAAACTGAAAATGAACCACTAGTCTGTACTTTGGAGACTATGTTAGGGTTTAAGTATACCCTGGGTGTAACTTCGTATGCAAACAGTCTAAAGTCGGTCGTGCATATTAGCAGTTCAATATGTCATGTCCTGTGAGCTCTGAAGAAGCAGATGACAGCTTTTTAAAAATAGTTAGTATACATTTCAATTCTCCCTCATATACATACCCAGTAGTTTTGACTGTGAATTTATTATGTAAAGCCTTTGTTATGCTGATGTATGATCTTTCTATGCCTAATTTGTTCATGAATTTTATCATGCAGGAATGCTGTATTTTAACAAACCCTTCGTCTGTGTCCATTCAGTTGAAGTGCTGTGCTGTGTTGAACCGTTCTTACATCCCTAAAATGAATCAACTTGATCATGTTGCATTCCTTTTTGGATATTTTACTGAATTTGATCCGATAATAATGTTGCTGGGAATTTTGGCATCTTTTATCAGGAATACTGGTCGATAGCGACAGTTCTCCACCTGTGGGTCTCCACCCTTTTGGGGCTCAAATCACCCTTTCAGAGGGGCTGCCTAAGACCATCAGAAAACCCAGATATTTTACATTAGAGTTATGAAGTAGCAATGAAAATTTTATGGTTGGGGGTCAGCACAACGTGAGGAACTGTAGTAAAAGGTCAGAGCATTAGGAAGGTTGAGAATCCACTCATCTTACAGCTTCCTCTTGTGATTTTCTCTGGTTTTAGTAAGAGGGTCATGCTGGACTAATTAATAGGTTTAAGGGAATCTCTTTCAGTTGTTGGAAATAGAGAAAAACTGGCCTTAACTGGAGGTATCTTCACTAGGAAACTTCAGGACGTTTCTGTTTTGAAAGGCAGTTACAGGAGCCACAGAAACGGCCTAGTTACCTGGGACACTACTAAGGACAGTGATGTCTAGTCCAGGAATGGAACTCGGCGTGTATCAAATATCCCAGGATTCTGTTGTTCTTCAGTTCCTGTTTCTAAGTTTGCTTTAATTTCACTTAATGTGCATGGCTATCTTGCCTGCATGTGTATATGTGTACCACATGTGTGCCTGGTGCCCGAGGAGGCCAGAAGAGAGCATCAGATACCATCAGAACTGGGTTACAGACAGTAGTGTCAACTGCCATGTGGGTGCTAGGATTAAACCCGGGTCCTCTAAAAGATCACCCAGCACTCTTACCCACTTAGCCATCTCTCCATATCTCTGTGTGTATGTGTGTGCATGCACATACACGTGTGCACGTTTGTGTGAATTTATGTCTGTGTGTTTGCGTATGGTGTACCTGCATCTGTGTGCATCAGGCTGTGAGGACCTCTCCAGGCACTAGTGGTTCTAAGTACACTACTAAGAGTGAGAGCAGTGAAAATACTGGTATGACACATGTGACATATGACACTATGGTGGCAGACAGGGCAGACCTTAGGCACCAAGGAGGAGAATGTGACAACCAAATGATAGAAATTGAAGTCTAGTTGGTAAGGCCCAAGCTATGTCTCCACAACTCATTTGTTAAACCATAGAACAGAGTTGGACCAGGAGAACACTAGATAATTCATATAGAAAGATTTTATAGGCCAACGCCAAAGTCTCCCAGGACCATAAGAGACGTGTGGATGATGATGTTAAGTGTAGAATTTGGTATAAAATGAATTCCCCATATCTGAAACACTCCCAGGGAAGGCCTGGCTGTGGTGGTCTGGAAGCTGCGGTGGGAAGCTGGAAGGTTCGAATGTTAGCAGCCCAAGATACAGGAAATGAGATTACACAATTCAGCCTAGCTCTTTAGCAAGGAAAAGATATCATTGGGGGAAAGAAGCACAGAGATGTCAAGTAGTGGCTCCCCAATGTCATAGCCCAGAAACACTGGAAAGAGCAGAGGAAAGCCACCAGTCACTGTATTAGTACCAAGGTCCAAAAGCTGTTTCTGCTGTGAAAAGGGACAATTTGTGTTTACTTATTTCCTTTCTTTTCCTGTGTGAACTTGACTTAGTTTTCTAACTCTGGCCCCTAGAGTCTTCATCCAAAATGTGCCTATCACGCGGTATGGTTGGTGAGCTCCTGAAATACTAGTACTTGGAGAAGATGGGAACCAAGAGCTAAAAGTCATCCTGGCCCCATAGCACGTTCAAGACCAGCTTGAGCTACAGAGACCTTATCTCAATGACGTAAAATAAAATTAGATAAATGTAAAACACAACGCTTATTCTATGCACTATGGTACAGTTCGTGAGCCTGGTAAGAGGCTGGAGGTTGAAACACACAAATACAGAGAGACAGAGACGCGGGTCATCCTTGAAACAAGAATGCCCCCTTTATTGTCAGCTTACCTAGGGCTCTGGCCACACCCCAGCTCGCGGGATCTTTCAGCTGCAGACCCGCCAGAAACCACTCCCCTGCCATCGGGGTCTTGCTGCTCAGAGCAGAGGAAAACGTTGTTTACAGGAAATTCAGGGTCTGGGGGGGGTCCACAGTCCCCAACAGATAAACATTTAAAAAGTGTAATGTACCTGTGTAATTCCCGGGTCATAAGGAAGAAAATATGAATAGAATATATTGGGCGATAGTGTGGTTAAAAAATACAAGATGATCATGGTGACCTGGCAGAAGATGGCTGTGCTATCTTCTTCTGAGTCAGTGGAATATTCTATCTATATTATACCAGTTAGCCTTCCTAGGTAGGGTCAAATCCAAAGAGTTGAAAAGATAATGAGTGTGTAGCTACAAGGTTTTAGAGAAAGAGGAAGTTAATGTTACCATGGTAACTTCACAGCCACTCTCAACCTTTACGCAGCATAGCTGGGTTTCCTGTATGGTTTTCCATTTGTGCAGTGGTCTTCTCGGCTGCTGAGAATCTGGTAAAGTAACTGCCGAGGCATAAGTCTCCCAGGAGATTTCACATGAGAAGCTTGACAGCGCCCACAGGCAGATTCTCTTCTTACAGAAGGACAGGAAATCTCCGATGTTTACGTGAAACCCGGTTACCTGTATTTCAGCTTCAAAGGATTCATAGAGAAGTGAGAAACACAAGAGAATACGAATGCCTTTTAAATACCTGAAACATACCAGTGCTATGGAAAGTTTAAAATATATTTGTAATAATTATAGCCATGTTTGGGAGTTTAGGAGTGCCTGCTATTCACTCTCAGCATAGTCTGAAGAAAATATCTCCACAGGCTCATGTATTGGGGATGTGATAGCCAGTTGATAGGTTTTAGGAAACTTATTCATAAGAAACTATTGGAGGGGGGCTGGAGAGATGGCTCAGCGGTTAAGAGCACTGGCTGTTCTTCCAGAGGACCTGAGTTCAATTCCCAGCAACTACATGGTGGCTCACAACCATCCATGAGTGCCCTCTTCTGCCCTGCAGGTATACATGCAGACAGAACACTATACATAAGGAATGAAGGAAGGAAGAAAAGAAAGAAGGAAGTAAAGAAAGGAGGAAAGAAGGAAGGAAAGGAAGGGAAAAAGGAAGGGGAAAAAGGAAGGAAAGAAAGGAAGGGAAAAAGGAAGGAAAGGAAGGGAAAAGGGAGGAAGGAAAGGAAGGGAAAAAGGAAGGAAAGAAAGGAAGGGAAAAAAGGAAAGAAAGGAAGGGGGAAAGTAAGGAAAGAAACTATTGGAGGGTATACAAAGGACGAGATGGGCTTAGGAAGAGGAGGGAAGTCATTAGGGACAGGCCCAGGAAAGATGCATTTTGTCCCCTGACCCTCCTCCTTGCTCTCTGCTTGCACACCAGTATGCAGCACTGTCCCTCAATGCTGTATCCACACAGGCCACCTTACCCTGGCCTAGAAACAACAGGGACTAAACCCCTAAACTCTTCCTCCTCTGAGGTGTCTTCCTGGGAATTTTGTCACAGCAATGGAAAACCTGGCTGATAACAATTACCTTCAAATTCATGTTTAAAGCCGCTGTTTCAATGTGAGCACAGCTGATCCTGGCACCCGTAATGTTGATCTGGGAGCTCTTTTCCTTGGTTTGTAACCTCACAAATCCAAGGGCAAATGTGGAAGTTCCAGGTCAGATCCATCCCTGG
>PVIU01033366.1:0-12485 GCA_004026605.1 Ondatra zibethicus
TCTTCATATAGACAGACATAACAAGGGTACAAAATCCTGGCTGTGGGGTGTCTGTGCAGGGGGTTATCTTTCCCTTACACCGAAGGAAGAAGGAAGTGATGTGCAGCTTAAGCCGGTTAACAGTTTGACAGCGCATCAGTGATCTATTGGGGTGGGCTTAGGAGAGAGGCAAAGGGTTAGGACAGACATTTGGTCAAAGAGGGGAATGCCATGAAGGTCTGGGCAGGTGTCACCTCTCCTAAGAGTATTACCCAGGTATTTGTAGGTACTACAGCGAGCAAGGGGTAGGTGCCAGAGGTGCAAAAGAAGCAATGAGAGACATTTGGATGTGTGGTGAATGGGAGGAAATCAGCCATACATTGAATGCATCAGCTCCAGGACACTGCTGACTTTATTTGTTCCTCCCATTTGTTTGTCCTGATGAACAATGTTATGGTGCGTTCAGACAGGCTTAGATGCAGGTATGAGCTTTGAGAAATGTGAATGTCAGCAACAGGTATGTAGAAAAGAAGAGGCCACTTTGATAGGATTTGCCCACCATTACCCCTGTACGACAGTGGTCATTCCCAGGTCCAAAATGTGTATTACACAAATGCGGGTGTGGCAATACCCTCACTGTCATTATTAGTTAGAAAAATGGATTTTCCTTTTTTTTTGTGTGTGTGTGTTTTTTGAGACAGGGTTTCATTGTAGCTTTGGAGCCTGTCCTGGAACTTGCTCTTATAGATCAGGCTGGCCTCAAACTCACAGAGATCCACTTGTGTCTGCCTCTTGAGTGCTGGGATTAAAGGTGTGCGCCACCACCACCCAGCCTTTTAATTAATTAATTAATTAATTAATTAATTAATTAATTTTTGAATTTTCCCTTTTGTTGCTCAAAATGACCCTGAGTAAACTCCTCTGCTAGCCGTAAGTGTAGCAGTGGCATCCTCCGTAAGTATCTACACCCTTAAGACACGATGGGTCTGTCTGATGGAAAGAGAAGCAGACAGACTCATCTAGACTGCTAATGCTGGCATTTGGGTGTACCAGAAACTGAATGGGCTTTTGGCATCCCTCTAGTGGACAGTCCCCTCTTTCTATTATCTGATTCACCACCACCATATGTTTCCCTGACATAAAACCTCCAGAACATAGTATTAGGGAGGGTAGAGGTATCTGAAGCATTGGTATTTGCAGGGTAAAGACAAGTCATAAGGATGACAGAAAAGGAAGGTGGGGGTGGGGCAACTTTGTCGTGCCATGGCCATGAGAACATAGATGTCATTTTGGGTGCTCTGTTTGTGTGTCCTTGGGCATCTGCGTTGTTTTTTCTTTTTCTCCTTGATCGACAGGTGCGCCATCTTTCTGACTGCAGGGGTCATGTTGGACATTGTGGACCAGTATCCAAACAGGGCAGGATTGGTCCTGTGGGAAGACACAAGCAAATCCCCTCCCAACTGTTAACAAAGGGTCGGACCCCTTCCAACACCCGTCAAGTGGACCTTTCCACAGGATCAAGATGGGTGGTATGTGTGCTGGACTGCCCCAGTTACGGACAACAAGGGATTGGTCCTGGTTGGCATAAACATTTGGTACATTGAGTGTGAGTAGTGCCAGATTTAGCTGGATGTTTGGTGGTAGGGAGCCTTGTGTTTGTTTGGTCAATTGTTTTTTCAGAGTTTGGTGTATCTTTTCAATGATGATTTGGCCCTAAGGATTGTAGGGAATGTCAGTATGGTAGGCTATTTTCCAAGTCTCACAGAATTTTTTAAATTGGTGACTCATAAAGACTGGTCCAGTATTAGTCTTAAACTGGAGAGGAGTCCTCATAATAACGAAGGTGGAGAGCATGTGGTTAATTCATGTCTTTGAGTTTTTACCAGTCTGTGCTGTATAGCTCAGGTGAAATACGAGTGGGTATCAGTAGTGATGAATACAAATTCTTGTTTACTGAATGACTGAATGTGGGTGACATCAATCTGCCATAGGGCATTGGCTTTAAGGCCTCTGGGATTGGTGTCCAATTGTATAGTGGGAGTGTGGATTAGGGAGACACAAGAAGAACAAGTTTTGAGGATGCATTTAAGGTGTTTTATGGGGGTATTGGGAAATTTAAGTTGTAATCTGTAGCTAGTCTTTTTCTGTACCCCGGCCCCCAAATCATGACACACAGACTTATTATTAATTATGAAAGCTCAGTCTATAGCTTAAGCTTGTCCCACTAGCTCTTATAACTTAAATTAACCTATTTGTATCAATGTACGTTTTGCCTTATGGCTTTATACCTCTCTTCCATCTTACACCTCCGGTTTCCTCTCTGTGTCCTCTGGTATCTCTCCTGTGCCTAGATTCATCTCCTTTTCTTCTCTTTCTGCCTGGAAGTCCCACCTAACTTCTTCATGTCTAACTATTGGCTGTTCAGTTCTTTATTAAACCAATCAGAAGGTGCCTTGACAAAAATACATCTTCACAGTATATAAAAAGATTATTCCAAACATTTTCCACTTTTCACCTAAATAAAAAAGAAAAGTTTTAACTCTAACACAGCAAAACTATATACAATAAGAACAGTTATCAAGTAAGAAATACATTCACAATGTCCAGACCATTAGTATTTGACAAATTCAGAGAAAATATTTTCTATCTTATATAGTGAGTCCAATGTTTTTTTACCTATTTACTTTCTATCATGACTAAGGGAAACTGTAATTTTAACTTTATATCTTCAACTTCATCAAAGACCTGAGAAGGATTTAATATTATCTTAACAGGAAGTTCAGAGCAATCAACTTTTAAAACTATGAGAAATGACAGAAACAGCTGGATGCCTGGACAGTCACCCAAGTTTCCCCTGCAATACTGGGACATCCATTTTTGGCCTACAGGCCTAGAATATCTGACAGACTTTTCTGTGATGCAGAAATTTTGAAGGACTTGCCCACCTTGTCTTGGCAAAATTCAGCAGTCTTATTCCTGTATGTCCTGTTTGTCCAATTTGTATAGTATACTATCAAATTGAGAAGTTGAGGCAAGGGCAGTTTCTTGTCCAAATGGCTAGCTTTTGACATAAAGAAAGCAAACTTCATATGGAGATTTTTTTTTCAATGCCCATCATCCTTTTTGAAGCAGATTGGTGCTGCCAGGAGCAAACATGTCTCACTGTCATGTTCTTAAAACATTTTAAATGCCATATTCTTTACATATTTGAAGTGTTTGATGATCACCTATCTATCTAAAATATATCTCTGTATGTCCTTGAAAACATACCTAATGGCTACAAGTTTGGTTGTTATAGATGGCTAACTATTAACCTGTATTTCTTTATTATCCTAAATAGTTTTCAAGGGCTAGAACCTTACATTTTTAAATGAGCTGCATAGGTACAATATCTTAAACAAGAATATAAAAATATATACAGTATAACAAAAAATCTTAAATTTCTATCAATATACAAAGATCCATACCAATGTAAAATATTTGAGACTATTGGTTGTTCAGAAGTAGACTCAACAATTCACTCTTTCATTCCATCATCTCTGTATTATATCCCCCTTTCCCTTCAGAAAGAGATTCCTGGATCTATTCTCCTTTGTTTAGCTTTCTCCCTGACCATGTCCAGTAACAATTTGTAACCAACCCCCTAAATGATGTCAATCATTCATAACCCACTAAATGATCAAAAACCACCCTTCCCACATCTGGGGAATGTGGGCATTGGGTCCTTTTCATCCGGGGCCAATGAAGGCTCGTAAGGGGAAAAAGGATAAAGGGAGGAGGAATACTGTGTCTTGGGGAGTAATTTCTGCCTAATTAGGTCGATTGCCTTTTCCAGGGTGGCTAAATAATTCACAGGGCCATTTTCAGAGTCCTCCTCCTCAGAGTCTTTCCCCTTTTCCTGTTATCCCTTTCTTTCCAAGGAGGCATCCTCATTTGGGCCTTCCACGTTGTCTCCCTGTCCTTTTCTTTTAAAGGGGCATCCTTGGATTTGGGGGTTCTTTCCCTGGACATTGCCTGATTGTGGCTATCACAGGGAGGAAGGAGAGGGACAAAAGACAACCTTTCTGCATTTCTTTTTCATGAGTAGGTAACCCGGTCCAAACATCAGGGTTCAGGGTGTGAATGGAAGCACCTCTTTCCAGAATTCTAAGCCTTCCTTTTGGGGATTTTTACATCCTCTTGACATTAGTAAGGCTCTAAGGGAGGTCCCCTGGGACAATGCTGACTGTCCCATTACAGGAAAACAGAAGACATGCTGCAGTGGCGTCCAGTGTTCCCAGGGTAATTTTCCCACTGAGGGATTGAAATGCCGTAGCAAACACAAGCCTGTCTGCAGCTTTAAGAGACTTAGCAACTGTTTAACTGGTTGCTGCATTACCAGGTTTTTCATGAGAGAGAGAGAGAGAGGTTATTACCCATGATTGATCAGGCTCTCATGGTCTGGAAAGAGGGTAGAAAGACCTTCAGTCAATGCCAGAGAGTTGCCCTGGCCAAGAGGCTTCAGTTGTCTTCGAACTGTCTCTGGACCCTTGCTAAGTCGCCAACTGAAAGAAAAGGAGAGAAAGGAGAGTGCTGGTACTCCAGGGGTACTCACAGACTCTGCTGGGTCCAGAACCCATGCTGGGCACCAGCTGTGGGTCCTTTCCTTCCTCATGGTCTGTTGGCCACCAGGACATGAGGGCAAAGTGGGCAGAAGTGGCAAGAGGGGCCTTGACTAGCCTATGGTATGACGAAAATAGCCTTCCGGGAGATTGCTTCAGTGTTATAGTTCAGACTTATTCCAGAGTGAAGGGAGACATAAAGGCTGGACATGACCTAATTTGCATTAAACAGCATGCTCCTATCATAAGGCTCTTGTATGCGGCAGCAGGGTCCTATAGCAAAGTTCCTAGCACAAGTCTGATTACCATATGGGCAGCAGGGGGAAAGCTTCTGCAGAGTTTGTGCAGGGGGGAATCGGGTTTATAGGCAGAATTAATCTTGCTAGCCTGCTGCCCTTGAAGTAAGAACCTGGTTTCTCTGTGTGACTTTATTATAACGACACTTAGAGGCCTGAAAGTCCAGTTCCCAAGCCACTACCCAGGGTAACTCAGAGAAGACATCTCAGGGGTGAAGACTGAAAGATTTCTGTAATAACTTTACACATGATCTGAGGGTCATTTTCTTTATTACTCGGCATTCTAATTCCCTTGCTCTAATTCTCTTTAGTTCCAATTCTCTGTTTCAATTCTCTTTTGCTTCTTTTTTTTTTTACATAGCTTAAATATACATTTTACAGGAGGCTGGAGCCAGAAAATAATAATAATAAAAAAGGCCCTGCTGACAAAAGCACATTCTTTGGGTAAGTGATAAGGAGCAGAGCCATTTACTATGGCCACGTATTGGTGAGGACATGGTGCTTTGCACCTTCCCAAGCAGTGGCATTGAAAATGTACCAACCCTAAAACTATATTCTCTTATCCTGTTTCTAACCCCAGAACACACAAAAAAGAAGGGAATCTTGTAACTTTGTAAGGCCAGACAATCCTTTTCAGCCCTGGCTAATTGTGAAACTTTACCAGTGGTAGCTGGACATAAGACTAATTTTCTTTTGACTTCGTTAGTTGATTAATTGTTATTTGAGACTTAAACAATAAACAGTTAGCTGAACCTTGAGTTTTATATCATAAACTAAGATTAGAAGTTTGTGTAGAGTATTAATTGCTAAGGAATTTAGTAGGGAGTGGCCGCTGGCCTGTGTTTCCAGGCAAGTTTAGTCAGAGAAATTGGCATGTAATTTAAGAAACTTTGTGTTGATTACCTCGGTTAGACATCTGTGACTTTGTCCTTGTGCATATTTCTAAAGTTTTTAACTTATGATCCATTTACAGAAACATTCAGTCTAGTTTGAACTTGATCTGAGGTAAAAATGAGCTAATTTTATGTAGTTTTTTTCTTAGACTGGAGAGAAATTGTTTTCTTGTGTTAGTCTGAGTGAAAGGAACAAAGCAGCCTTTTAAGTGTCTTACAGCCCCATGGGACAATAGATCCTAGTTTTATTTTCTATATATCAAAATTATACATATTAATGAGAAGTCATCTTCTTTATCATCCACAGATATATGTGCCCTTAAGATTGAAATGCAATCATGAGATTAAATATATTCATCATATGAGATGAGATTATACACTACAATGCAGGTATTGGGGGACCCCATAGCAGCTTTTGCACGTGTGAAATTACAGACAGGAGCAACAGTTCCCAGAGTCTGTGGTCCTGCAGGCCTTGCCTGAATGTGATTCTTCTCCATCAGAGATTCTTTCCTCTGTTAGTTTGACGTCTGAACACTAGTTGTTACCTGCTGTATACTCCCACAGCCCCCGACACTACAGATGTCCTTAAAAGTAAAAGAGGGAACCAGAGGGCCGCAGAGACGGATGGCTGTTGAGAAGGGCTTGGTTCAGCCACGTTTTCTGCCTGGCATTTCTGGTTTTGAAGATAGAGGGAGGGGGCCTATGCCAAGGCACGTAGATAACCCCTGGGCCCTGGGGAGGGAAAGGCAGCTAATCCTACTCTAGAGCTTCTGTAAGGGAACGTGACCCACACAAAACCTTGGTTTGGGCCAGCAGTGTCTACTTTGGCTTCTGAACCACAGAACTGTAGGATAATGCATCAATGTCATACTAGTGGTAGTTTGCTCAGTAGCCTCAGGGTAATTATGAAAACTGTGAGTCTGGTGTCTTCCACTGTTTCTATGCATTCATAAACGTTGTCTTTATCACTTCACACAGCCATCCTATGATGTCAGCCCTGTGGTTTGTCCCCACTTTGCAGGTGGGACACTGGAGATTGTAGATTGCAAGTGACCTGCCCAAGGACATAGAGCCTAGTAAGAGTCAGAGGCAGGGTTTGAACATAAGTCTTCAAGATACCAGAGACCATTCCACAATGCCAGTCTGTCTCGGTGCCTCTCATCCAGTCTGCTGAGCTCTGTCGCTTGCTGGCTTTCAGCTGCTGCCCTTCTCCAGCCTAGCTTTGTCCGCTCAGTACAGTCTATTTGCCTGGCTCCTGCCCTCGGCAGGGCCTTCCTGCCTTCTCCTGACTCTGTATGCTTCCCTCATCTCATTCCTAAACCCTTGCTCTGTCTAGTTGTCTGGTCACTCTTCCTCGTATACCCTGGCTTCAGTCTATGTTCCTAAGGATGCCCATACCTATGGTCCTGGATGCACAGGATGGGGCTAGCATGGACGGTAGAGTGCCACCTACTGGGCATTTCTCTGCCCACTAATACTATGGAAGGGGTTCTGGAGAACTTCACAAGTGGTCGTGGGCCTTTGGCAAAGGAAGCAAGACATTTGGGTGTTTTGGGGCCTTAATAAAGAAAATGCCTGGCAAGCCAAGTCAGATTTCCACACGTGATCCTATTGTAAGGTTCGGCATTTGTTGTATTTAGATCTTACTCATGCTCCAAGCATACTTAACTATAAGGATACTGTGTGTCTCAACAACAACATTTAGAACATGTTTTGAGACATTTGAGATTATGGGTGAAAATTCAAAAACTGTGATAAACGCATTCTCAAACTCATTTTGCAGGTAGAAGACACGAATTAAAACAAACTTACTCTTTTGAAAAAAGACAAAAATAGAGATAGGAAGTACTCAGTGGTACAGTGCTTGACTGGCATGGAGGTCCTAGGTTCAATTCCAAGCATCTCAGAATAAAAGGAGGAAGGGATAAACAGATAAAATTATATCAAATTGAGGAATTTCTGCACAGCAAAGAAAATCAAGAGTAAAGAGAAAACCTGAAGAATGGGAGTGATATTTTGATAAAAGATTAGAGTCCGGGGGGCAGGAGAGACGCTTGTGCTCCTTCAGGGGATGTGAGTTAAGTTCTTAACACTCACAGGTGGCTCACAACCTTCTGTGGTTCCAGCTCTGTGGGAATTCAATCACCTCTTTTGGTATCTGCACACATGTGTACCCCCTAAGACACACATGCACATAAATAAAAATAAAATCTTTGAAAAAAATAGGTCTAGTTGTGGTGTTGGATACGTCTAATCCAGGCATTTGGGAGGAAGAGGCAGATGGAGCTCTGTGAGTTCAGGGCCAGCCCAGTGGTCTACATAGCTTCAGGACAACCAAGGGTACATGGAGAGAGCCTGTATCAAAATAAAAAATTAGTGTCCAAAACACATGAAGAATTCAAATAACTCAGCAGAAAAACCCAAACTACTAAGAAATTATCTATATAGACTTTTCTTTTTAAAAATATGCAAATTTCTGGCAAATGTATGAAAATTCTCACCATGACTCACCAGGGAAATGCAAATTAAAACCACAATGAGGTACTATTTCAGTTCAGCTAGAGTGGCTGTGATTTAAAAAGAAAGGCATCGACAAAATATGTTAGCAAGGATTCTGAGAAGCAGAATCTTAGATACATTAGGACAGTCACTATGGAAAGGAGTGTGGAAGGCAAAGCTAAACATAATCCGGCTGCCTCACTTCTGGGTCGACATCTCCCGTGGAAGTGAAGCCAGTCTGGAGAGGAGATGCCCCATTTGCATTGCAACTCTTTTGACAATGATCATGGTTTAGAGTCGACTGAGATGCCCATTGTTGCATGAGTGGATAAGGAAAGCATGGTACATGTATGCAGTAGAGAGTCATGTTTACCCTTAAAATAGAATCTTGTCACTTGTGATTGGGAATGAAGGACATTATACTAAATGAAACAAACAGCAATAAGAAGATATGGGCACAAAAAATGCAGTTACAGGGGGCACAAATTCCGCTGTTCTGGTCAGTAAGGTGCCTACAGTATATAAAAATCTATTACATATTTTATAAAGAACTAAAAGAAGTTCAGAGATTCTCAAGACAAAGAAGTGATAATTGTTTGAAGAGATGGAGTTGCTAATTAACCTGGCTTGCACTGTAATGTGTACCATGTATATATCAGATTATCACCATGTGAGCTGAGAGTGATGTAATTCCAGCACTTGGGAGAGGAAGCAGGAGGACCAGAAATTCAAAGATATACTCTGCTATGTAGTAGGTTCAAGGCCAGCCCACGCCACATGAAACCCTAAAACAAGAACAACTAAATAGGACGCAAGGTGGCTCTGCTGTTAGTATCTTGCTGTTCTCCCAGAGCTCCTGAGTTCTGTTCTCAGCACCCATGTCAAGCAGCTCACAATCACCTGTAACTCCAGTTCCAGGAGATCTGATGCCCTCTTCTGGCCTCTCTGGTACGCACCATACATGGCACACACACACACACACACACACACACACACACACACACTCACTCACACACACGCACACATACACACACAAATAGTAGTAGTAGCAATAGTAGTAATAATAGTAATAATGATAATAATTAAAAATAAATCTTAAAAATAAGCCTTAACAAATAGAAATAGACTGGAGAGATGGCTCTGCTGTTAAAGGCTAAGGCTCATAACCAAGATAATAAAAATAAGTCTTAAAAATCCAAATTATTACGTATATATAAAGCATGGTGTCAATTAACTTTTTTTCCTAAGTTCAATCCTTAATGCCGTGAGAATCATTTTTGTGGTTCTGGGGACCAGACCCACAGTTTTACACATGCTGGTCAGGCTCTCTGCTAGGGAGCCACGGCCCAAGCCCTGAGAAATTCTTAACATGTAAATTGAGCCTTCTGTTTTGAATTGTTCTTTGCTTAGGGCTGTAGCCTGGATATAGGATTTAATAACGAAAATAGTAGTCAGAAAGCATTCATACATGCTAGGCACTGTGCCAGGCTCTTGGCAGGCTTCTCGGGTGACACTTGCCACAAACCTTTGAGAGCTGTGCTGTTACCATCATTTTACAGACAAGAAAAGAGAAGCCGAATAGATTGAAATGAGTGGATCCGGGATAATGATGGCCAAAGTTAATAAAAACACTTTTCATTTCCTTTTCTGCATGAGAATTTGACCTTTGTTTGACTTCCTAGCTTTGTTACCCTGGTAACCTGATAAGAGCCAAATGTCAACTGTGTTTCTAGGCAACATTACCTAGGATGAGAATGAACCCTGATTGGTCGCATATCTGGATATGGGAGGAGCTGCGCATAACTGTGAATACCAATGAGGGACCCATGTTCTTAGTCTCTGGGGGCAATAACTCTGGCATGTCTTTTGTGGGGACCCTGGAAGCTACACTTCTGGAGTATAGGGGTATAGGGTGGCTCCCCACGGTAGCTCCTACCCTTGCCTGCTGCAGTTATCGCATCCTAAGGTCATGATTGCTGAGTTAAGGCATGTTTCTTGCCACTGTGATGCTGACCTGGGCTTAGCAAGATTATCATGTGGGTGCAAATGCTCTACTAAACCAGTGGTTCTCAACCTTCCTAACCCTGTGACCCTTTAATATAATTAGTTCCTCACATTGTGGTGACCTCCAACCATAAAATTATTTTGCTTCTATTTTATATCTGTGATTCTGTTACTGTTCTGAATTGTAAGGTAAATATCTGATAAGCAGAATATCCAATATGCAGGACCCCCCCATAGTGGTCAGGACCCACAGGATGAGAACCACCATAAAAACTTGTTGGCACCAGGCCGGTAGGTGTGATGTCATACAAGCAAAAACAAAGGAAGGAGTAGAGGATATAAGACAGGGATGTGTATTGTGGTCTGATACCCAACCTTCTTGCTGTCAGCTCAACTCTGCCAGGGAGGCCAAGAAGGCTGACCTTTGGCAAAGCCTGCTTTTCCTGCTTCTGAAGGCAGACTCTTCAGGATCAGTGAAAACATGACTATAAAGTAAAGGAAATTGGATTCTCATGGGTCGCTCATTTAGTCCCACCTCTGTCATTTTACCCACATGAGCCTGTCCTCCGAAGGTACTTATCTCGATGGCATAGGGGACAGAAAGTGGCCTCCTGGTGCGTCATACTTCCTTGCTTTTCTGCTGGTTACTCCTCTGCTCATTCATTCCTCTCCTCAGAAAGAATTTTATTTATTTTGGAGTTGGTGTTCTAGCTTATTGGTAAGCACTCCCTCAGCTTAGTGGTGAGCACTCTGCTTAGCGGTGAGCACTCAGCTTAACAGTGAGCACTCAGCTTAACAGTGAGCACTCAGCTTAACAGTGAGCACTCAGCTTAACAGTGAGCACTCAGCTTAACAGTGAGCACTCAGCTTAACAGTGAGCACTCAGCTTAACAGTGAGCACTTAGCTTAACAGTGAGCACTCAGTTTAGCAGTGAGCAATCAGCTTAGCAGTGACCACCCAGTTTAGTGGTGAGCACTCAGCTTAGCAGTGAGCAATTGGCTTAGCAGTGAGCACCCAGTTTAGTGGTGAGCACCCAGTTAAGTGGTGAACAATCAGCTTAGCGGTGAGCACTCAGCTATGATGTGCAAGGCACAGATTGCTCCTCCAATCCTTCTAGTTTGGGATGGTTCTCAGACTTTCTTAGTCTCAGTACTCTTAAAGAGGACCTGTTGATTACTTGTAAACTCTCAATTTTGATGTGCCACTGTCTTTTCTGATGAGACTGGGGTTATAAAATAGTTATTATTTGAGTGATAATACGTTAACATAAGCAGTGTCGAAACATTCATTTATTTTTTGAATAGGTGAATTCCTGACAGTGGCTACCTCTCATGAAGGTGTGAAGATGGCCAGACTCTGGAGACCTAACAGAGGATTGCATCCAGGATCACAACACACACGCACACACACACACACACACACACACACACACACACACACACACACACACACCCTGTTGTAAGGAGAGATAAGCAATTAAGACTCAGTGGTTTCCTGGGACCCAAGGATATGGAGATAAGCAAGGAGAAATTATCCCACTGATCCCTTGCTATATTTTAAGGCCAATGGCTCAGGCATATTCCTAACTAACTCTTATATCTTAAAATAACCCATTTCTATTAATCTGTATATTGCCACAAGACTGCGACATACCAGTAAGGTTCTGGCATCTTCCTCCTTTGGCAGCTACATGGTGTCTCCCTGGCTCTGCCTTCTTTCTCTCTGCATTCAGTTTAGTTTCCCCACCTACCTATATTCTTCCCTGACATAGGCCAAAGCATCTTCATTATTAACCAATGGTAATAAAACATATTCACAGCATACAGAAGAGAATCCCACATCAATTATATGTACTGTGATCACCTGCATCGAACATCATCACCTGCTATGTTTTTGAGCTATAACTTTGTTGGTAGAAGTGGCTTTAAGACATTCTTTTTTAACTGCTACATAATCTTCTTCATTTGAACAAACCATGATCTGTCTATTCTCTATTGTTTTGGTACCCATTTTTTTTTACTGTAATAAGCAATACTGCAGCGTGTATTTTTTGAAATTAAACCTAGTCTTTCAAACACACATGAGCGTGGCTGTCTTTGGAGGCCTGTGATCAAAGAAAAGGCTTGGGGTGTTGTGCTTATCACTTTCCCTAAGGCTCAACACTTACTAGGAAGGAAGGAAGGAAGGAAGGAAGGAAGGAAGGAAGGAA
>PVIU01033367.1:0-12564 GCA_004026605.1 Ondatra zibethicus
AATTGCTTTTATTGAGCTCTACATTCTTCTCTTCTCCCCTCCCTGTCTCTTTCCTACCCTTCAACCCTCTCCCATGGTCCCCATGCTCCCAATTTACTCAGGAGATCTTGTCTTTTAGTACTTCCCATGTAGATTAGAGCCATTAGGGTCCTCATTGTTGTCTAGGTTCTCTGTGGTTGTGATTTGTAGGCTGGTTTTCTTTGCTTTATGTTTAAAAACCATTTATGAGTGAATTCATATGATAATTGTCTTTCTGAGTCTGGGTTACTTCTCTCAATATGTTTTCTAGCTCCATCCATTTAGTTGCAAATTTCAAGATGTCATTTTTTTCTGCTGTGTAAATTTCCATTGTGTACCACATTTTCCTTATTTATTCTTCCATCAAGGGGCATTTAGGTTATTTCCAGGTTTTGACTATCACAAAAAAATGCTGCTATAAACATAGATGAGCACATGTCCTTGTGGTATGACTGAGCATCTTTTGGGTATATACCCAAAAGTGGTATTGCTGGGTCTTGAGGAAGGTTGTTTTCTTATTTCTGAGAAATCGCCACACTGATATCCAAAGCACACTTGACATATGACATGATACACAGATCCAATTCCAGAAAAAAATTACAATTATAGTATAAATGGTTCTCTTTCCTTCCCTTTTAATTCTAGTCTTTATAATCAATATAACCAGTTTTGGGTGTTAGACATACTTATCTAAAAAGACTACTTAACATCAAGGAGAAAATCGTTTGAAGTAACTAGACACCCTGTTGTGAATGCTGTTACACGGCAGAAGCATCTTTTTCATAGCGACATTTACCAGAAATAGCTGTTTTAAGGCCTTTTAGTGCTGTTCTGATAAGTTTTAAATTAATTTGTAATTTTGTTAATATTTGAATACCTTGAGAATAATCTGGCACCTCTGCAAAGCTTTTAATTCTGTTTGATCTGCAGAAGAGTTTCACTCACCTAATCCAAAAATTTCATTCATGTAAAACTTTCTGTGTTGCCTTGTAATTTACATACCATATCAAAGGGTAGGGGTCAAAAGGAAAACTCTTGTTTCAAAAGCATTACATTAAAATTACACTGAAATTTTCACTTCAGAAGTTATAAAAACTGATGGCATCAGGATAGGAGGCAACTGGAAAGCAAGAAGCAACACCGGTCGAAATGATTTATATAGAGAACGTGTCACAGTTCACACTGAGCCTGGCTCCTGTGTGAAACAAACAAACTGGCTGCTATTGTCACGCCAGGAGAGTGACCTTTCCAACTTTGTGAATTATTGTCAATTTCCTCACTATTGAGAAGGCATCCTCTTCCTCAGTGGCATTTTCTATATTTGTACAAGTCGATTAAAAACAAAGCTACTGGAGGTTGGCTATTTTGGAGGGACAGAGTGTACTCTGTGTGATCACTCCCATTTCTGTCGAAAGTCTAGACTCTGAGTGACTGTAGGAACAGGAGTCTTCAAACTAAATGTCCTGGAATTGTTCTGGTCTCTCTGTGCTTCTTTAAGTTTCATGCTGAACCATCCCAGAAGAGCCAACTGCCCTGGAAGGTAGCGGCTCCATTTATAAGAGAATAAGTCATGCTAGTTATTTTGTTTTTAACATTTCTAGGAATTAACTCTTAAGAGGCACTCAGCCTTCCACTCCCTATTCGCAGAGGAAGGCAGACTGGATGGAAACATTTGGCACTTCAGCTGGGCTTCTGCTGCTGAAGCCAGGTCACAGGTCATCCTGATGTTGCTCACTCCTGGAGTATCTGTTCTGGTTTAATAGTCTCCAGAGACTTCCTCTGCACTTCTGCCATGTCTGTTTTGGTTCACACATCTGTGAAGTGCATCTCCTTTTCAGCGTGTTTTTAGTCTTTATTTCATTTGCTCCTCGTAACAAATCTTTGTTGCCAATGAAGAAATCAAGTCTGTTTTTAACTTTTCTGTGTAAGATGAAGGAAGAGAGTTGAAAGGACAAAAGGCTCCACTTGGGTCCAGCCTCTGCTATAATTGCTAGTTAGAAACTGTAAGGATTTGCTCACATTGTTCACTTGCTTAGTAAGTATTGTGTATCCTACGCATAAGGAACAAAATAAGGAAGCAGGAGAAAATGAAATTGTTGCATATATCTCCGTATCCTTTCTAGTTTTATTACATATAGATTATTACAACATGAAAATTAAATGAAATCCCAGGAAATAAAAGCTATGATCCTGGAAGTAGAATAAGTCATATTTAAATTAGTGTGTGGTCCTCTGGCTATCTTATAGGTTATATAATGGACTTAAGTTGAGATCTTTGAAACAGAGTAATTTCTGGAGCTAGGAGGTCACAGATTATGTGGAGGGAGGGTAGGAGAAACATTACATGATAAATATGGTACAGAGGCTTAAAAGTATGGTTTCTGTTCACCTCTATGTGCATATCATCAACCTAACTTCCATGACCCTTTTTATGATTTGGATAATTCAATGGTACAGAGATAACATCAGTTACAATAAGCAAATCTTTACAAACACAGTAAAAGGTGAACCATTAAAACAAAATATAATATTAGACCCTAACATGAAAAGCATTTAGAGATGAACCATAACATCCAATAAAACTGCTCTTTACCACTCTGTTCACAACAGTTAAGAAATGGGAGCAGCTAAAATGCCTTCAACTGGTGAATAGATAACAAAACTGACAGACTTACACAATCCCATTCTATTCACCTGGAAAGGAAAAAAATAAACCATGAAATTTGAAGGTAAGTTGATGGAACTGGAAATTATGAAGTGAAACAATCAAGACCCAGAAAGATGAAAGCAACATGTTCACTTTTATTTGGGAATCTTGGCTCCAAATCTTTAGACCTGGGTTTATAAGCCGAAGCAACCACAGAATTCAGGAATCTGGAAAGGAAGCTGCCAGGCCTCCTTAGCCTTATTCCCCAGGGAAAGGTGACTGCACTCTCTGCTCATTCTGCAGCCGCACAATGCAGGGCAATCAGATGCAGTAGGGAGTCAAGTCAATGCAGGAACTCAGTTTATTACTGTGAGCACCAGTTTATATAGGTTAAGTGACATCATGTGATGTGGCGGTACCTCCAGCCAATGAGAGACAGTCAAGCCCTCCCTCTGGCTGGAGGGTTGTCTACTTAGATTTTGCTCTCTCATCCTCATTCAGTAGCTTTGAGACTATCCTTCAAACTCGAACCAGGCTTTTCTCTGTCCTACAGGCCTTGAGGTACAGGCCCTGACCCGTGGGAGTAGAAAGTACAGAAGACGTTCTAGAGAGGGGAATAGTAGACCATGATTGCTAGGCAAGGGCAAAGGGTAAATGTGTAAGGAAGAGATACTTGTAACAGAGAGAGGAGAAGGGAGGGAGAAAGGAGAAGAGAGATAAATAATACCAAGGATGTTTGAAAAGAAATAGGGAAATGTATTATTTAAAAAACAAACATACATAAACACACGCATGTGTGTGTGTTTGCATATGTTATATGTTGTAGTTATAGACACAAGAAAAAAACATTTCAATTTTTTGTCAGGGTGGTTCAAGAGATTTCAAAAACAATATAGGCTGTTGTATTGTCATTGCCCTTGTTTGCCTCCCCAAACTATAGCTGAAAATATCATCTACTTTAGACATAGGTTTTGGAGCAGTTCATCTGGAATTAACCTGAATCCTTCCTGAATACTCAGTCTTATTGTGTCTGAAGATGCTGTGGGTTTCTTTGTTTGTGTTTGCTTCTCCAGTTCACTTGGAATTCACCATAGTGTGTGTTTCAAGGAGAGACTCAATCTCCTCAGGCTCCACACTGGCTATCGTGTTATAACACTACTTCAGGTTTCCTCCATCAGATTTGTAGTGCTTCCCAAAATATTGATTCTTCTCTTTGCATGTGCCTTCAGTGTTTTCATTTACATTTATATTCTATTTTTGCCACCACTGATTGCTATTTGTCCATTTTTATGTCATCCTTTAATTCTGACATTTCCTTTCATTTGCCATTTTAACCTTTGTTCACTTTTCAACATTTTCCTATTTTTAACATTGTATCTTCCAGCATTTTTCAAAGAGGATTAACAGTGAACTGATTTTTTCTTAATTATTACAGAAATAATTTTCAGAAACGTGCTCTTTACTTGAGCTTTATGGTATAATTCTTTTCATTGTATGTTGCCATTTCTCAACACCTTTTTGTGGATTCTAGGGTGACATATTTTTCTCTGGTTATCATGACTAATACAAACTAGTCCAGTTGCTCATTAGCCATCAAGCAGCAAGAATTGTTTTTATATTTCTAAGAAAGTCAGTTGTAACCAGAGATTTCTCTCCCACCCATCAGTTCCCAAATAACCACTCTGAAGCTTAATATTAATTAAGAACTGTTTGGACTGTTACTTCAGGCTTATTACTAACTAGATCTTACTTTTAAACTTACCCATTTCTATTATTTTACATTTTACCATGAGGCTCGTGGCTTATTACCTCACATCTTGCTTCCCCAGCAGCTGCTGGCGTCTCCCAGACTCTGCCTTCTTTTTCCCTTTATCTTTGGTTGGATTTCCCACCTGGCTGTATTCTACCTGACGATTGGCCAAGTAATCTTCTTTGTTAATCCAAGGTAATAAGATATATTCACAGAATACAGAAAGGCATCCCACATAACTCAGTCTCAAATTCATAACTGGAGAGAGTATCTTTGTACAAGTTTCTCATTTACCATCTGCAGGTCTGCTGTATCTTGCCTTCTTCTTTTTGAATGTGATGATTCACACGAAGTTGTAAGCCAACAGACAAGACCCATAGCATACGCTCTGCAAGTTCTTCCTCTTTCCTGCCCTACCCCAGAAATATTCCTATCAAAAATTGAATTTATAAAACAAAAGCATACCAATATACTTACTTCTCCTTCCACTCATATTCCAACTCTACGGTACTTTTTGCAGATGCCATGCATGTTCAAAGTTGGGAAGTTAATTTTTTTTATTGATTTTTGTTGAGCTCTACATTTTTCTCTGCTCCCCTTCCTGTCTATCCCCTCCCCTTGAACCCTTTCTCAAGGTCTTAGGAAGTTAATTTTAGATTAACTGGGTATGATTTAGTACCCTTTTTTAGTAGTCTGAGAATTAGTCCTTACATATTAGTTAAATAGATATACTACTTTTTGATGTTAGATAAGCAAATTTTTCACACATGTTTTAGTTGTCTCTTTTATAAACTAAGATCTGGGTGTTCTGCCAGGTGAAGTCTATCAAAGCTTAACTCTATTTACTGTACTAGATCATCATTGTAGTCTTGGATGTTGTCCTGAATTCTTATCTTTTTTCCTGTTTTTCCTGGAATTTATGAGAGGGATATTTCTAGCAAGATAGAATTTACTTCAGACTCTCACCATTGAGAAAACATTGCAAATATCAACTTTAGTTTTTTACCTAAAACTGACAAATAAGAAAATACCTATAAACCAAATCATAACTCCCTGTCACAATAAAAGATGTGAAAACTCTAAGATATGTATAAATAATGACAAGTCTACAGAGTTGTCCTCAACCAAACCATATAACAACTATATTGTTATTCAGTTCCGTGGTAAATACACTCACTTCAGCTTGCACGAGGGTATATCAGTAAACACTCAGAGATCAAACAGGGTGCAAGTTGTCTTAGTTAGGGTTTCTATTGTTGAGAAGAGACATCATGACCACAGCAACTCTTTTAAAAGAAAACATTTAACTGGAGTGGCTTGCTTTCAATGTCAGATTTCAATCCATTACCATCATGGTGGGGAGTATGGTGACTGAGATACTGGGTGTTATCCCGAGTATGGGAAACCTCAAAGCCCACCCCCACAGTGACTCCCTCTATCAAGGCCACAACTACTCCAACAAGGCCACATCTCCAAATAGTGCCACCCCCTATGATTTTATGGGGGTCAAACATATTACATTCAAACTACTTAAATATATATTTTAAAATCACATCAATAATTATAAAGGAACTATGAATTATCAAAAAGTGGAGTTAAAGACTTTACTCAATTTGCTATATTATGTCTTCCATGCAAATGTAATAAAAGGGCAATGTAAGTTTGATTTCCTTGAATATTGAATTTTTATTCAACAAAATGCTTCTTACTGTCCTGTGAGTGTGAGCATGTGCATGTAGGTGTGTGTGTATATATATTGTTGAAGATAATGCTGAGACTTCTTAAATTGAATATTCTATGTGAAAAGAGAAAATGAAGCACTGTATCAATCAAATGACAGAAAAATGTGTCGGCATTTTGGGGAAGAAATCCCAAAATTTCCTTTCCTGGACCTACAAAACACAACACAGAGATGGTAGAATTTTGTGCTGACAACAAACAGTTGACTTCCATTCTATCACCAGCTATGTGACTTGAACTTAATTTTTTTTACTATCTGTAAAGCAGTCTCAGTATTGCCTTGATTTCAGGATAAAATACACAGGAAACTGTTGCATGTTACCCAGTATATACTAAGTACTCACTAAAGTTAGTTTTTGATATTATTGGGATCTAAGAGGAATTTAGAATTGAGAATGCCATTAATATCACTGACAAACTGGGCAGGTTTTCACCCTCAGGTGGAAAGCAAGCATTTTCTGAAACACGAATGGAAAGTATAATTACTTTATCCATTATTATCTATTGCAGAATACTTAAGTGGTCAACTTGGGAGAGTGGGTGTACAACAGTTAGTAGTCTAGAGCAGACAAGGTGGCACTGCAGGAAACAGAGTGGCAAAACTGGCAAGCAGGCCAGCCTTTAGTTCGTGGGGCTACCACAGTATGGTAGCAGCCAAGGTTATTTTAGAACCATTTTAAGGTAACACAGTTATATGACATCTGGTATGATTTATGTGTCTAAATATTTTTCTTGTTCTTACCATGTAACTGCGAGGAATACTGTGATTACATGAGACACCTTTTATAACACATAGTTTTTCATCAATCCCTCATACCATTCCAAACTCCACCATGTCTACCCATAGTCCAAGCATCAATGTGATCTGTCTGGGGTGTTGAGTAGACGTCATCCTACTTTCTAAAGAGTGTTTGGATAATACTAATCACTTCCATGGGATATAACCCAGAAAGGTAGGCAAAAGAATAGTAAATTTCAACTTTTACCTCCAAATTTGATAACTATTTATTGAACATCATGTGCTTTTTCCATTCAAGGATTAAATGACAAAATCTGTGACTGTAAAGTACATAATTTGAAAAAAAATCAGTGAAAGACAGTAAAATTAAATCTTTATGAGAAAACATAATGTAATTATAGAATGTGGATACTACCGGGTTTTTATCTCAGGACCATTTTCATTAATTTCTGATATAAAAGATATTTAATAAACAAGTAAATTTTTAAATGGTAGAATGTAATTGCTACTGACTACTGACACTAGTAAAAGATAAATACCAATAAAATTCAGAAAAAAAACAGAGTTTTAGAAATGATTTAAACAAAGATCTGAAGCATATCGTAGAAATTAAATGATAAGCTATTCCATAGTGAAATAAAATTTAAAAATGTTGGATTGTACAAAACAACCTCTCTATTGCCAGGAATTCAAATCCTTCTATTGGTTTCTCAGCTTATGTATAGAACTCTTAACTCTAAATCTTGAAGAGACAGAGTCAAAGAAGTTGACTCAGAGTGTTAATATCAAATGGATCCTTTGTTTTACATGATAAAACTGAAGTCCAGAGGCATTATATGTCTGAATATCGGCAGATGCAATGCCATTTATAAAATTTCTTTTATTCAATGTGATGTTTTATTCAATGTGATGGTTAGGAAATGCTTTCTTCAGAGACAGTTGGTTGCATTTTATTTTCTAATCTACCTGAAACTGCTCCTGGAGAGCCCACAATGCCCACTGACATGGAAACGGATTCCACACGCCAGTGAACATTGCCATCTGCCCAGGCAAAGTCGCCCCTTTTGCTGAGTTGAGTGGAAAGGTTAGCTTTCCCTCGGCACCATGTGTGCTGGAGTAGCGCCCTGCTATAAACCAAAATGGCATAGAGACATAGAGAAATGAGTATCTCCAAAAGAAGAGCTGTCCGATGAGTGGTCGTGACCAACGAGTGCTGAA
This sequence comes from Ondatra zibethicus, assembly GCA_004026605.1. NCBI lineage: Eukaryota > Metazoa > Chordata > Mammalia > Rodentia > Cricetidae > Ondatra > Ondatra zibethicus. The sequence goes on from PVIU01033367.1 coordinate 8,113, forward strand.
CCAATTTATTCTGTTCATACACATAGTCTCAGGTGACTGGGAGAAAGGTACAATTCCTCCTTAGGGCTATTCAGGAACCCTTGAGGGACACATCGTTGCTTATGTGCTAGTGAAAGTAGACAAATGTAAATGCTTGGCAACACAAAACCTGCAGTCAGTTCAGCTACTATGGAAATGAATGTACACTGGATCAAGTTGAAGTAAAAAGGAAAAGCCATTCTGCTTGCCTTGAGTGTTGAATCTGGAGTAAACAAACAGGATCTCAATCTAAAAGAGAGGACGTCAAATAAAACCACATGACCTATTCTACTCTGTACAGTGAAAACCAGTCTGGGTGCTGACAGCCTCGAAAACAGATCATGTGTCCCAGCCGCTTGATTGTGACAGCAGAACCACAGACCATCCTTCACAGGTTTCCACAGAAGTTGTAAACATGTGCATTCCTGCCAGGAAGCCATCACGAAAACCCAAGCTGATGCTCTGCTGGGCTTGGGAAGATGGAGCAGTTGTCAGTCAGCTGATAAATACAGAAGATAAAACTGTGGCATCTGTTCACTTTGAAAATCTCACTCTATTTAGTTATCCTTTTATTTAAGAAACACAACACATCTGGCCCTGGGCACATTTTCAACAAAGACTAATGTGCTGTAAGAATTAAGAATATAGTTTGCAATGAATTGCGGTGAAAGGTTGAAGAAGATAAATTGTGCCGTTCACTCCACACCTCAGCACATAAGTCACAGGCTAGCAAGGGGACTGGCGAGTCTCCTTTTTGCTGTGATTATGCACCCTCTGTCTTCTGACTTAGAAGCTAAGTCACACAGTAGAAATCTCGGCTAAATAGGTACTGTTCTAGAGATCGCTGCAAGTTGTGAAAATGCTTCATCCTGAGTTTTGAAAACGGGAGGGGTACCCTCAACTTACTTATTTCCTGCTTTTTGACACAGAGCAACCTGAGACGCACATGTTCTAGAATCTTCTAGCATCCTTCTGTTGTGCTATTCATTCTAAGCACTCACCAGATAAACCAGTCACAGCAGCTTCACCACAACCACTTCTTGTGATCAGAAAAGACTAAGAGGAAAGCTCCATTCAGCTCAAAGTTGGTGAAAATGCCCAGTTGTAGCTTTCCTGGAAGGATCTGTAGGGTTTTTTTTTTCTTTTCAATGGATTTTTTTTATTGTTTTTTATTGAGCTATACATTTTTCTCCACTCCTCTCCCTTCCTCCTCTCTCCCCTTTCACCCTTTCACGTGACCCCCATGCTCCCAGTTTACTCAGGAGATTTGATCTTATGTGATCCCCTATGATCCTCTATCAAGCCCATTGGGAAGAGCTGACTGCTGTTGTATACATCCACTGTGGAATCCACATCTGGTCATGAGCAGTACTTAACACAATCAAAGAAAACAAAGAAACTAGTCTGTTAGTATTACTTCATAGTGAAAGTGTTTGAAAGTAGACTTCAGATTTTCAGATCTACTTAAATTGGAAGTTATTCTCACAAGGCTTATTTTTATAAGCAGTGGTAACCCAGCCTTTCAAATCGTGTTTGCAATGCCCAGTGAAGAAGTGTGAGACAGCTAGAAATGAAGGTAACGTAGCTTAGCACAGAAGGTTTTTGTGCTAGCATACAAATGTTTTTAGGCTGTGTTTGTTTTACAAATGTGATTTCCTGCAGAGGGAAAAAGATAAGCAAGTCTCTGTAGACAGTTTGCAGAGCTTCTATCATATCTGACTGCTCTTACATCTGACCATTCTTATATGGACAGTGAACCTCCTCCAATGGTTTAGGCAGCTTCTGGAATACCGGCTTCTGGAATACCAGACTATCTCTTATTTTTAATTCATTTAACTTCTATTGATTCTTTGTGGATTTCACATTATGCATTCTGATCTGACCCCACATAGCATCCACCCTCTGCCCTTGCAACCTGCCTCACCAAAACAAAACAAAATGTAAAAGAAAACCCGAAAACCAGAAATAACAAAGACAAATCAAACAAATTAACAAACAAAAGAAAAAGGAGAACAATCTCATCTTGGAAGCTGTAGAGCTGTAGCGTGGCCCCTTGAGTCACTCGGTTTACCCTTTAGTCCATTCATCTTTACTTGCAAGTGTTCATTGCCAGAGTTATGGTCTGGCTCAGGCCTCAGGCTTCTGCTATATCTCGTCGTCAATGAGTTCTCACTGGGGCTCCTGTTGTTGTCCTGTGTCGTGGAGAGCCCGCTGTTTTGGATCTGTTGGTTCCTCCCCTTCACATGTTCCAAAAGTTCACAGATGAGGTGGATGTTGGGGTGGGCTAACTCATAGCTCTGGTTCTGGGCCTGCGTGGTAGCTGGGTTGGTCCGCTCTCTAGCCTTCCCTAGTCACTGTCCCTACCTGGGCAAGTTCTCCAGGACTGCCTCGGCTAGTGCCCATTGCAGCTTGCAACAAGGAGCAGGGCCAGTTTACCTGCTCTTACCTCCTCAAATCAGCTTAGCCACACCCACACCACCAGGGCCAGCTCTATTGTTTTGCTGGGCAAGATGTAGGATCTGCTCTCCCTATTGCTGTAGGGGGAGTATACGGTAGGGAATCATCTCTTCTGCTCCACTGCATCCCTGACAACAAGGTCAGCTCTATTGTGCTACCCAGGAAGAATGCAGGGCGCTCTTCTGTGTGCTGCAGCCGGTGAGGGGCAGGGCTAGTTCTCTCACACTCTGGGGCCAGCTTCCTAGCCTGCCACAGATAGCAAGGGGCAGAAGGTGGAAGGCACCTTTCGTCCTCACTCATGCCACCACAAGGCCGATGAGGTGGGGTGGGGTCAGCTCTGACACCCTCAGGGCTGGCTCCCCTGCATCCGGAACAGCTGGGGTCAGCTCCAGTGTGTTGTCCAGACAGGAAGTTGAAGTTGCTTTCTAGTGTGCTGCAGCCAAAGAGGGTCAGGGCTCGTTCTCATATTTTAGTGGCCCCAGGGCCTGCTCTCTCACTGCCACGGGTGGCAATTGGTGAGGAGTAGAGGGCATCTTTCTCTCACCCATGCCACCACATGGCAGATGAGGAGAGGGGGCGTCTGTTTTCACACCCTCGGGGCTGGCTTACTTGCATCCCTGAGCACTGGGTCAGTTCTAGTGTGCTGCCCAGGTGAGTTGCACTCTGTGGTGAGGGGTGCGGCTGTCTTTCCGGAGTGTAGGGGTGAGGAGCGGGGTATTGGGGGGATGGGTTTGAGCTCTACCCCGAGTGGGCAGGGCCAGCTCTCCCAGGGCCAGGAGAGGACAGGGCTGGCTCAGCACAGCATAGTTCCAATGACCCCTTGTGCTAACCTGAACCATGAACATCATCACAGGCCCCAGCTGCAGTAGGGCCACGTACCCAGATATAGCATTTGGCAGCAGCTCGGGTCTAGACGTCACCATGGTCCCAGTGGCAGCACAGGCCACCCAGATCATACAGCAGGGGCAGAGACCATTCATATATAACAAAGTCTTTGATAAATTAAGTGCAAAGCATGAATTTATGGATCATATTTCTTCTTAAATATACATAGACTTGAAACTGAAACTAAAATAACCTCCACCAAATTAGAAATGTAGACATCATCTTACTCAAAATATTTTAATAATACTTCAATATATTTGGTGAGAACAAAACACAGCTGAATCCTTTCCTCCTTATGTAATTATCTAGTTACTGGATATGTGATGAAACAATATATTTAAGGGGCATTCATTAAATGTCTATAGACATTTTATAGTTAGGCAATGGCTAGATTAACGAATTTCCAATAAAATTTATGTCCTTTCAAATTTTAAGTGTCATGAAATGAAATTTCAAATTTTGATGATAAAATATTCAGAAAACCTTTCAGCTGTTTTACATTTTGCATTCATATACTAAAACAAGCTAAATGCATGCAATTTCATAGCAATTAACCCTATTCCGAAGGCTAATGAATTTCTGTGGGAGACCAGAGATGGAGCATGTGTCTCCTTGAAACTTTGCTCACAAACTTTAAAATAAGCCCCTTCCACTCTTGATTTTGAATTTTATTAAAATATTTTCACTATGCTCTGTGTTTTTGTTTTATTATCCTTAACTATTCAAAATAAATACTGCAGTATCCCAGAAGAGAAGATAATAGATAGAACACTAAGTATCCAGATTATTAATGCATGTGGATTCCTTACATTTTGTCTCTGCCACAAAGGGGATGACAAGCTTGTTTAGTTGATTTTCGTTTGTTTGCATAGAACTGGGGTTCAAATGCAGAGCCTTACGCACTTTAGACAAATATTCCACTCTGCATGTCATGCCCTGCCTCAGGTGGTTGTCCAAGTGACAAAAGCACCTTAAGGAAGGACTTATTTTGGTTCATGGTTTGAGAGAATAGAGACTGTCTTGATGGGGAAGTTGTAGAAGCAAACATGAAGGTGCCTGGTGACTCCACAGTGAGGAGACAGGAAGGAGGGT
>PVIU01033368.1:0-12471 GCA_004026605.1 Ondatra zibethicus
CCCCATCCCTCCCGGCCTAGGAAGGAGTGCATTCAAAAAGACTCGGTTCTCAAAAAGATAATACATGCAGAAGAGATAGGTCCTGGTGTCATTGTTGATGGGTTCTCAAACATCAAATTAAATGGAGAGAAGCTCAAAGCCATTCCACTAAAATCAGGAACAAGACAAGGCTGTCCACTGTCACCATACCTCTTTAATATAGTGCTTGAAGTCTTAGCAATAGCTATAAGACAGAATAAGGAGATCATGGGGATTCGAATTGGAAAGGAAGAAGTCAAACTTTCGTTATTTGCAGGTTTTAAAATATGGTATATAAAAAAGTTGGGGCCAGGGAAAGGCCCAGCAGGCAATGGTTTTGCCACACAAGCATGGGTATTAGTTTGGATCCAGCAGCCAGCCTTGCCAAATCAGTGAGCTCTGGACACAGTGAGAGATCCTGTCTCACTGAATGATATGGAGAGTGATAGAGGAAGAGAGCCAGTGTTAACCTCGAGCTTCCACAAGAGCACATATGCAAAACACACACACAGAGGCAGAAAATGCTGTGACCAGATTCAACTTAAGTCAGCTTAGGAGAAGAGTCTATAAAGGAGGATGAAAATGCAGGACACAAAATAAGATATTTGCAGCATTAATTAAAAACTTAGACCCACAAATCAATTTTAAAAAGATAGCCTAACATAAATTTCACAGAATGGAAGTCCAAACAACCAATAAGAATATGTGAAGATGCTCATTGTCATGAAGGATCAGGAAATTCAAGCTTATATTGTATCAGGATCCCAGTATGGACTGTCAAAAACAAAACAAAACAAAACAAAACAACAACAAAAAAACTTGATATTCATACCAAACGTTGGCTGGGATGTGAAGTATGAGACCTCACACCCATTGTTGGAGGGAATAGAAATTAGTGCATTCATTTTGGAACACAATTAATCGTATCCAATAAGATTAGAACTTCACACAGCTAATGAAGCAGAAATCCCGCCCCCAGGTGTACTCCTAAAGAAGTAAAGCATATGTGTATTGGGAGGCCAATAGAAGAACATTCTAAATGAAATTTTGACAATGGTCTTAAATTGGAAGCGAATTAACTATCATCTACCCATAGTGAAAGAGCCATAATATTAATGGCTGGATAAATTGTGGCGGGTTAGTTTTGTGAGATTCTTACAGTAATGTAAAGATGTCCTTTCCAAGCGCCTCAGAAATGAGGCATGAGTTAAATGAAGTAAGGCACAGAAGAATGCATACAGTATATTTTTAATTATAATTAAGTTGAAAAACTGGAGAGACTGTACTGCACAGGTGATGACACCTCAAAGAGAAACTAAGCCACCATGAAAACCTGGGTTGTGGCTTGGTAGAGAGGAAGAGTTCTCAGTATTCTGATTATAACTTCAGTATTGGTTACAAACATATTTGCTTATACCCATCCATTTCTCTGGACATTTGAGTGATTTGCATTTTCTTGTTTGTACTGTCCAATTTTGAAAAAAAACACCCATCCGAACAAGAATCATGTTGGTATGATTTCAGATTCCAAAAAAAGCAGAGAATTACTACCGAGCCTCTGTGCTTTGAACATAAAGCCAATGTCACGCTGACATCTTAACAGCCTTCCAGGTGTTATTGACAAGCACTATTTAATGTTCAATAATATAGGAACTTATCCAAGTGTTTGCTACGGTCTAGGAAGTGTGCTCATGGTCTGGCACACAGCATTTTAGTCCACCCCCGTGCAGCCCTATAGGGCAAGCATTACTGATACATTTGTAAGAGAAGGCAGCATTCATTCCTGAGTGATCCTAAGTTAAACCTTGCTCTGATTGTGTGGCAGAGACAGATTCCAGCACAACCCAGATGAACTGTCCATTCAGATTACTGCTTCATCATCCAGTTTTACTCTTTGGTTACTAATTAGACATGGCCACTAACAGCAAGATGTTGAACATGCCAGATGCTACTATGCAGAAGAGTCTCTATAGTGTGAAATTCATTTATTCTTAAGACATTTATGGGCCAAGCCCTATTGGGCTTTCTGACTACAAAAAGGTAAAAAGTCCTTCCCTCATGGAGCATCTGACCTGAAGGAGGTAAATAGACAAACACAACAAGTAGCTTAGGAGTGTCACACAAAAGGAAGAGGACAGATGTTTGAGACTGGCTAAGTGCTCAAACTATCAGGATCCTAGGTTTTCCATTGCTGTCTTGGAAGGTGTAATTCTTTTTGGTACCTCTCTTCCATCTTCTTTTCTTCTCTGCTCCATCTTTGCCCACTTCCTCCAGACTCTCTATCTAGAACCTACCCTCTAGTGCTTGGTCCACGCACATCATTGTCTGTAGGTCTACAGCTGCTTCCACGAGGAAGTAATCATACCTTTTTTTATATCCTTCCGAATTTTATTTATGTCTCTTTTTGTGTCCATAGCAGAGTTGGGCTTGTGTTATAATTATTTATGTGCTTGTTTTATCTTCTCTGCTAGAGTGCAAACTCTTCCAGCCCAAAGACCATAATTGATTTCAGTTTGTGCTCATCACAAAGGGTAGGAAGGCACTCAGAGTACAGCTCTGCAAATGGGCTGAATTGAGAGGTATTCGGCAGCTCCCTGCCAAACCTTTGGTGATAGGATGAATCTTTGGAGCAAGATCATCCTGAATTCTGTATCAAGAAGAATAAAATGGGAGGGGTAACTTGGTGTGTATGTGATTTTCAGGCATGGGGACCTGAGTTCAAATCAGTAGCATCCATGCTTTTAAAAAAGGCAGAACATGGGCTTTATATGCCTGTAACTCCAGCCTTATGTGCCTGAGACAGGTGTATTCCAAGAGTCTACCAGCTAGCCAGTCAAGCCAAAATGACCACCTTCTGACTCAGTGAGACCCACTCTCAAGACAATATGGTGGAAAGCAATAGAGAAAGACACCTGTAGTGCTGCTCTTGCGTGCACTATCCTGTGTACTCACATAAACATAGCACGCACTCATGCAGCACAGTTCATAGCTCACAACATTTAACATTTATGACATTATTATAGTGGGGATAAAGACTTTGATGTGAAAAGAATGCATTGCTGCTTCTTGATCTAATCTAACATGTTCTAAAATCTGTCATCAACAGTTGATGTGGGATTCTCCTCTGTATGCTATGAATACCATTGGTTAATAAGGAAATTGTCTTGGGCCTGCACAGGGAATAGAGGTAGGCAGGGAAAACTAAACTGAATGCTGGGAGGAAGAAGGCAGAGTCAGAGAGAAGCCATGTAGCCCTGCTGGAGCTGAATGGAACCTTACCTGGTAAGCCATAGCCATGTGGTGATACACAGATTAATGGAAATGGGTTAAATTAAGATCTAAGAGTTAGCAAATAAGAAGCTAGAATTAATGGGGCAAGCAGTGATATTGGGTCTTTGCTGCTAAGCCACCAGGTACCAACAAGCTGCCTATTACAGCAAATTGGCATACCAATGTGGGTAACTACAACCACATAAAAACCTGAAAGAGCTTGAAAAGAATATTAGACACTAAAAAACTAAGCTTAGCTGCATTTATTTTCCTGAATGGGCTTTGCTTGCTGGCAGCATGCTGTGGCTCCTTTAAGAGAGGTTTTCCTGGTTCCGTGGTAGCAGAAGAAAAGCTGCACTGTTTTAAAACTACAGCTTCCTAGGCTGGGCTGCCAGTGCAAACTCTGATGAGGTCCGGCTATGGAACATTTAAATGGGATTTGTACGCAGAGTGCTACAACCTGCTTAATGGTGTGACATAGACCCACTGTATACCTGGAACTGGGGCAATATGCATGGCTTGCAGAGGTGGTGAATGGACTTCCACCATGTTGGACTGGGCAGAGCAAGTAGGCAAGGCTTCATTTGCTCTAGCAATGCCACAGCTTAAGTTTTTAAAAATTGCTTAGCATTTTAAGAAGCACTTCTGATCAGAAAATAATTAATAGAAATGCCATAAAGACAAATCCAGATTTAAAAAAAAAAAGACCTCTAAATGGGCCACAGTGTTGGTTATATGAAGGTAGGCTTGGGAAAAAATGAAAAAGAATATAGACAGTTATAGACAGTCATAGATTAAAAGGAGTAAAAAAATAACAAGCCATGTAAAGATAAAAAACACACAGAGTCTGGATTATGTATATTATTGTGTTTTATTTGAATTTTTGACTATGAAGGAGCTAAGTACAGAGAAACATTTTATTGTATGAGCTGCCAAGCTAAAAAGCATGGATATTATAAAGGTATCTTGACTTCAGAATTTGGGTCTAAAGATATGTTGCTTTGGAAAAGATGTTCTTCTTTTGTTTCCACAAAGGATGAGAACCTGTGGAATTCTTCCAGACTAATGTGGTTTGATGGACCAAGACCCCCTGAAAGGTCACCTTGAACACCCCTCAAAAATTCTTTTGCCCAATAAACAGCAGGAAGCAGTTTGGAAAGAACTATGCCCATATTCCCAAATATTCTTTATAAATGTTTCTTTACATTTAAAGCAGGATATGCCTTAGAGATTTGCATTGGTATGGATCTTGCTTTATTGATAGAAATTTAAGGTCAATTTTATTACACTGTGTATATGTATTTATGTTCTTGATTAAGGTATTGTGTTCACACAGCTCATTTAAAAATGTAATGTATGATTAAGAAATATAGGTTAATAGATAATTATCTATAATAGCCAAGCTTGTAGTCATGTTACAAGGTTTTCTAGATATATAGAGATATATTTCAGTTAGTTATTCTTCAGATCTTTTGGAGACCTTCAGAATATGGCATTTAACTTAGGACTTTTCATGACAATGAGACACATCTGCTCCAGGCAGCACCAATCTACTTCAAGAAGAAGATGGGTATTGAAGAGGCTCCTTATGGAATTGGTTAGCCATTTGGGCTAAAAACTGCTCTTGCCTGGACTGTTTAATATTATGTTGTATGAACTGGACATGTAGGACACACAGAGAAATGACTACTGAAGCTGCCTAAAGAAGGTGAGATGATCCTTTGGGGCTCCTGTTTCATGAAAACATCTGCTATCCATTCTGCAGGACACAGAAGAAAGTGAATGACAAACTGCCAATTTAGGCAGAACTGTCTTTGAAATTTCCTGCCTCATAGAAAAGTCTGCTGGATACTATGGGCCTGTAGGTTGAAGATGAATCCCCAACAATACAGAAGAACTTTGGGTGACTGTCTAGGCAACAAAATGTCTCTGTCACTTCTAGAGTTTTGGAAGTTGCTTACAGTGCACTTCCTGTTTACTTAGATAATACTATAACCTTCTGGAGTCTTTGATGGAGTTGAAGAATTTATAGTTATAGTTTTCCTTAGTTATGATAAAAGATAAAGTAGATATAAATATTGCAATTGTAATGCTTGCTTGATACCTGTTTTGTTATATGTAACTTTACTACATTAAATCTAAAAACATTCTTTTTTATTTAAACAGAAAAGGGGAGGTGATGTGGGATTCCCCTCTGTGTGCTGTGAATACCATTGATTAATAAAGAAACTATCTGGGCCTGCACAGGGAATAGAGGTAGGTGGGGAAAACTAAACTGAATGCTGGGAGGAAGAAGGCAGAGTCAGAGAGAAGCCATGTAGCCCGATTGGAGCCTGATGGAACTTTACCTGGTAAGACACAGCCACGTGGTGATACACAGATTAATGGAGATGGGTTAAATTAAGATCTAAGAGCAAATAAGAAGCTAGAGCTAATGGGCCAAGCAGTGATTTAATTAATACAGTTTCTGTGTGATTATTTCAGGGCTGGGCAGCCAGACAATAAACAAGAAGCCTTACAACAAGCAGTATTATTACATTTACAACCCTATAGATAAAACAGTTTGCTTCTTAATGCTCACAATTATTTCATGTTTGCTTAGTGATCTTGAAGAACATCATTAAAATTCTTCCAATATCTTCAATTGGCAATTTCTTCTATTTGCATTTCTTGATAGATGGCTTGGTATTTCTTTAGGACAGCCTTTTCTCTGTTGGAAAATTTTCTAGCCACTATAAAAGAGTGGAAAACTAAATGAAAATCTGAAAGTTTGATGACTTTTAGAAACCTCTCCTTTTTTTTTCACTTATTTATTATCTTATTTTTTTTATTACTTTAAAGGTTAATGATAAATGACCCCCAGGGAGCTCAATTATGTAGCAAGTCAGAAGCTTAATTTAAAATTCTCTAGTTAACCACCTCTGAGGTATACATGCACACATGTGGGAAACAGAAAAGATGGGGTTTTAATGGAGGTCAGTGGCAGACTAACTCTACCCCAAATTCTCTCCTTCCTTTGTGGTGCCCAAGACAGCTAAAACATTTTCCCTGTGGCCATTGGAGTTTCCTCTGAGGTTTGTCTTTGATTTTCCCATCTCTTCAGCCTCCTGATCTATAGAGCTGCTGCTGAAGCTGTTTCTGGAGACACCTGGTATACCTTGTTCGTGGGAAGGACCACGGCAGAGTGCAGTCTCTGCAGTCCCAGGCTCTGGGCCTCAAATGGATCAAGAGAGGTTTTCAGAACCACGGTCACTCTGGTGGCTGTCCTTGCAGAAGCAGTGTCTAATCCTTTGTATACATTCCCACTGTCAGCTCCTGCTGCTTTGATCCAACAACAAAAAAGTTTTGAGCCTGCTCATTCTAATATATCTATTTTTAAATATCATCCACAAGTAACAACAGAAAAGCACCGATTTAAGAAAATCAGCACCGTTAAGATTGGTTTCCTTTCCCACCCTCACCCCCCTTATTCTGACACTACAGAGGATCATCTTGCAAAACCCCACTGTGACAGCTAATCTTGCCTGTCAACATGGCTGGTTGAGAATCCCTAGATTAGTGAGACACATTGCTGGCCATGTTTGTGAGACACTTAGATCGTAAGACTTCTGATCTTGTGACAGGATTAATTCCTGGGTGAATTCATATTATGGCAGTGTTGTTGGGAAATGGTGAACAGAAGGATCTGGGACTTCCCTGGAGGAAGTAGGCCCCTGGGATAGTGTCCTTAGCGACAGTATCTTTTCCTGCCTCCTTCCCAAGTGTGGGCTCACCATAGAGTGGCATATTCCTCTTCATAGACTCCTTCACTGTGATTGTCTGTTGAGGTGGTGAGGACAAGCAGCCCAAGTCAGACCTCCACGACTGAGCAAAATAAGTCTTTCTCCTTCAAGTATGTTTCTTAGAATTCCAGGCCCAGTGATAGGAAAGAAATTAATCTCCCCACCTAGTTGTTACCTAGGTTGACCCTGCCATAGCATGCTTGTTTCTTTCTTCCTCTGCTGCTGAATCTAACACTGTTTTCTATGTGTGTTCTTGCTTCTCCTTGCCTGGATTGTTTCTGGGACCCTGTGTAGGTGTCACAAACAATGTCTCTAAGGAAGGGAATCTAGTAAGGGCCCATGAGTCACTGTTTTATGTGGTGCTTTCATACCTCTCCCCAGCCAGGAGAACTGCTGAGCAGTCAAGAAAGCTCTGTGGAATTGAGTGCTTGACTCTGGTTTAGCTACCTATGGCCAGGACAACAGCTCAGGGCAGAAGGTTGGGTATGGAAATGGCCATGGTGTAATAGCTACAGCCAGGGGATTCGCATGACAATTGACTTGCTCTCTCCTCTTAGCTGTTCATCTTTGGGCCTTTGCTAGGCTTTAATTGAAAATCTTGTTTTCTTTCTGTTTTATATGACTCTCCATTTCAAGCCTTCTTCAGCCCCTCAATTACAGGGAGATGATTTATGCACTAAACACTGAAGAGTCCCCACTGCCTCGACTACAGTTGCAAGGAAAACAGCATATATTTAGCCCACTCTTAGTAAAGGAAAGCAATATAGACTTTGGGGACCTATTACCACTCCTCCCCTCCATCTGTTTGACTGGACTTTGAGAACTTAGCCCAGTGCTTCACTATGGATCTCTGTATCTGCTTCCATTAGTTGTTGGATGAAGGTTCTATGACGACAATTAAGGTAATCATCAATCTGACTACAGGGCAAGGCCAGTTCAGGCACCCTCTCCACTCTTGCTTAGGGTCTTAGCTGGTGTCATCCTTGAGGATTCCTGGGAATTTCCCTAGTGCCAGGTTTCTTGCTAACCTCATAATGACTCCCTCAATCAAGATACCTTTTCTCTTGCTCTCCCTCCGTGTTCTTCTCCCATCTTCATGTTCTCTTCCCCCTCCCCTTCTCCTCTCCTTTTACCTCCCTTCTCCTGCTATCCCCATGCTCCCAATTTTCTCAGGAGATCTTGTCTATTTCCCCTTCCTAGGGGGATTCATGTAGGGTTCTCCTTTTACCTAGCTTCTCTGGACTTGTGGACTATAGGCTGGTTATCCTTTGATTTAGGTCTAATATCCACTTATGAGTAAGTACATGCAATGTTTATCTTTTAGGGTCTGGGTTGCCTTACTAAGGATGGTTTTTTCTAGTTCCACACATTTACATGTAAATTTCAAGATGTCATTGGTTTTTACCACTGATTAGTACTCCATTGTGTAAATGTACCACTTTTTCTTCTGGGCTGAGCTCCTAAAGTCCAGTTCAAGAGAGAGAGGAGCAATAATATGACCAAAGGGGTCAAGGCCATGATGGGGATACCCACTGAAGCAGCTTACCTATGCAAATGAGAGCTCACTGATTCCAGACTGACGGGGGAACCAGTATAGGGGCAAACTAGGCCCTCTGAATATGGGTGACAGTTGTGTGGCTGGTGCAGTCTGTGGGGCACTGGCAGTGGGACCAGCATTTATTCCAGCTGTTTGAACTGGGTTTTTGGATTCCATTCTCTTAGAAGGGATACCTTGCTCAGCCTAAATAAAGTGGGCAGGACCTTGATCCTGCCTCAAAGCACTGTGCTAGACTTTGTTGACTCCCTATGGGAAGACTTGCTCCCTCTGAGGATGGCGGGGAAGGTGGAGGGAGCTGGGGGAGGGAGGGAATGGGAAGTAGGATTGGTATATAAAATAAGAAAAGATTTTTTTAAAAAAAATAAATTAATTTAAAAATCTTTTGGGACAAATTGTCACATCTGAATACTTCCTTTCTTCTTGTTGAATGCTTCTCAGAAGCCTTAGGGATGATGGTCCCTTTGACCTCCTCTCCCACCTGGGAAAATTTAGTTATAGAATCAACTCAACTGAATTTAAAAAAGAAAATTATCCCAGGTTCCTTCATTATAGAACCTCCAGATATTTTGTTCATACTGCACCCATAGTGTCCAGCATGTTACACCTTGGTTGGCATGCTTTAGATGATAAAGTTATGCTTTGGCCTCTCCACACCCCTGTGGCTCAACAAGAACAAAGCTCTACCATCAGGCTACCAGAGGCTTGTTAGAATTTACATTGGCTCACCATTTCAGAGGGTTCAAGACTGTCTTGGTAGAGAAGGAAGCATGGAGCATCTCCATTCATTACAGGGGAAGAACGTGGTAGACCTTGTTTATATCACAACAGACCTGGAAGCAGAGAGCAAGGATGGAACCTGGAGCCAAGCTTTGAAGCCTACCCCTAATTGTACAAGTCACAAGTCAGTCCTTCTGCCCTATGAAATCCACAGCCTCTCCAAACCGTATCACCAGCTGAGGCACATAACTTGTTTGTGGCATTTCAGAAGCAAACTACAACACATAGTAAGTAATTGGTAGATCCAGACTCAGACTCTAGAGGAACTGACTGCCTCTTAGGGTTTTCACACTTATAGGAGCTACTGTTCTTTTTAAAAGAAATTACAAATCCACAATTACATTTTGTGGTTGAGAATCTGAGATTCACAGGAGTTATGGCCTGCGTGGAGGTCCAAGTGCAGTACTTAGCAATAAGGGGATTCCCACCAAGACCCCATGGCCCCCACATCTGCCTTTTCTGCAGATTTATTGTCAAGGCAGTGAAGACAGCTGAGAAGGAAGGGAATAGCAGTGCTTCAGGGACCTATGACCTTGCATACTGAGAGACACATGGAAAACTGGAAGCCCCAGGCTTTCTAGAATGTCACATAAGTCACCCATTGTCACTCAGTTGCTGAATTGTCTAAGAAGTAAGAGGCAAATTACTAAACTAAAGTTAGGTACTTGCTAAAAACTTTACCATATACTTATCTTATTTGATGGCTCTTCTTTTTAAAGATCAGGTTCTTAGGGGCTGGGGATTAACAGTGCCAGAGTGTTGGTTTAGCCTGCACAGAAACCTCTTAGCAAAACAAACAAAAGTTAATTATTTTCAAAAGCAGTATCTACTTGATGGATTTCATGAGAAAGAACCTGCCCTCGATATATAGTGAAGAGCCAGCAGAAAGTTGCAGAGCATGCAACAGAAGCAGCTAATTTTGAAGTTTTGTTATCATCTGCAAAACTAGGGGAGTGTTTACAAGAAGCATTGCTTAGTGTGTAAAAATAAGTATTTAAATAATTAAGACAAATGCTAAAAACAGCTAGGCAATAAACCCATTTTAATATTTTACTGTAGTAGTTTCCTAACGGGACTTATGTGCAGACTATGTCCTAATTTGGGTCTTCAGAATCTCTGAGCTCACCTTGCAGATCACTTATCAAAATTAAATGGTGAGGTCTCTTAAGCACACTAATTTTTCAGAGGCAGCAAAAAGAATAATAATCAGAAAAGTCAACAGTTTGCCTCTGAATGAATTCTCCCTGGAACAAACTGTCACTTGCATATTTGTTGGAATAGTTATGAGATATAAAATTTTTATTAGGAGTAGGGGCATGAGATGACCTAGGGAAAAATTCGGGATGGATATCAAGAAAATAAGGGTTTTAGTTTTTTACTGTGGGATGTGGTCCTCTTGGGGAAGAGGTAAAAAGCTCCAAGTAGTTAAATATTGATTAGGCTGCAGCAGGATTGTGAGGATGGTGACTCAGCAAGAAGCAACCCGGTGCTTCCGAAGGCTGTTTAAGCACATTAAGCCTGCTTCTAATAGAGTCTCTCAGAGCCCGTACAGGTGAAGCATTACTGTCTGCCATTAAACATTGAATTTTAATTCCATTACAACTAATTATGCCCCAGGTAATATTTCTCTTAAAGTATGTATTATCTGAGTGTCTGCTCGGAAGAAAGGGTTTTTCTCTTGATGTACCATGATCTTATTTGTGTGCGGCTGTAACCCTGAATGCAGGAAAGGAACTGTCTGTTGGGTTCTCCTTACAAAAGATTTGTCACTTAGACACAAATGCCACCCGGTATATATCAACACAGGGACTTATATCAGTGTACTTGGGTATGTTCTGGGTTAGTGTGCTTATGTGTTTCCCATGTCGCTCTGAGGTACGGCTAAGCAGGTCAACGCACATCAGAATCAGATGACTCATACCCCTTTTTTATTTGCAGTCAGGGTTTCCTCTGGTTGTCCTGTGGTAGCTCCAGGATCAGTGGTGTTAACCACAGGACCAGCTCCACATTCAGGGAGCCTGTGGCTTCACTGGCATGTCTGCAACTGTGAAGGAATACCCCTCATGCTTCTAGAACAATATCTGTACTTATTTGGTTTTTTTTGTTTGTTTTATTTTTTCCATTCAAAAACATAATTAAAGAAATAAAATTTTTACATTTCTTCCCCTTCTCCCGGTCCCCTCCCGCTACCCCCAACCCCTCCTCCCTCCCCCTTCTTCCTTGAAAGAGGGCATGATGCCCTGGCCTGTTGGAAGTCCAAGGCCCACCCCCTCCCTCCCGGCCTAGGAAGGAGTGCATCCAAAAAGACTCGGTTCCCAAAAAGATAATACATGCAGAAGAGATAGGTCCTGGTGTCATTGTTGATGGGTTCTCCGTCCGCCCCCTTTCGCCGCCACATTCAGAGAGTCTGGTTTGATCATATGCTCATTCAGTCCCAGTCCAGCTGGATTGGTGCGCTCCCATTAGTTCAGGCACACTGTCTCAGTAGGTGGACCAGCCCCTCATGGTCCTAACTTCCTTACTCATCTTCTCCCACCTTCTGCTCTTCAACTGCACCTTGGGGGCTCAATCCATTGCTCTAATGTGAATGTGGGTCTCTGTCTCTATCTCCATCCATCGGATGAAATTTCTCTATTCCCGGCCCCTGGCTTCCAACTTTTGCTTGATGATCTTGTTTGCTTCCAACTTCCAGGAGGATCTGTATATGCTTTCTTTGGGTTCACCTTGCTATTCGGCTTCTCTGGGCTTGTAAGCTAAGTGCTTAGTGTCCATTTTTTTATGGCTAGGGTCCACTAATGAGTGAGTACATACCATAATCATCTTTCTGGGTTTGGGTTACCTCACTCAGGATAGCATTTTCTATTTCCATCCATTTGCATGCAAAATTCAAGATGTCATTGTTTTTTACCGCTGAGTAGTACTCTAATGTGTATATATTCCACACTTTCTTGATCCATTCTTCCATTGAGGGGCACCTAGGTTGTTTCCAGGTTCTGGCTATTACAAACAATGCTGCTATGAACATAGTTGCACAAATGCTTTTGTAGTATGATTGGGCATCTCTTG
>PVIU01033369.1:0-12468 GCA_004026605.1 Ondatra zibethicus
CAAAAAGGTGTTAGCTTTTGTTCCCCAAAACGAAATAAGCAAAATTGAAAATCTATACAGTCGTTTTTCAGTATCCATCCATGATTTCTTCCAAGTAGCAAGGGGGTGCAAGAGTATGGTATTATTTATGTGTATACACTTGTGTATGTGTGAACATGCATGTGTGCAGTTTTCATATTAGTACTAAGTAGTGTTAGTAACTACCAATGACTATCATTTCTAATATTTATACAATGAGTAATAAAAAATCACAAAATAAGTCCTATCAGGATACTGCCCATAAGTCAATATATCTAATAAGTATACATTGGTATTGTATTCAATCAACTGACACACAGACAACCGCATAGTTGAATTTTAGATTTATAGGCAGCTGGTCTAGAATTGAGAGCATGTTTCTGCATTTTATTTATGGCTCTCTCTAAATGTGTCTTCTGAAACATGTTTAGTAACCTGGAGTCAAAATTAACCTTTTCATTTAAATATTTGTGTGTCCTCTTCCACAACTAGAAGCAATCTTAATGATAGAATGTTAAATACAAACAAATACGACATCTATCATATAATATTTTATAGTCCGTGTCTTGGTTTTGGCTTGATTTCTATTTCTTTATAAATAAGTTTTATTTATAAATTTTGCCAGAAATATGACTTACCAAATAAGTTTTGGTAAATAATTTACGTTGATATAAATTTTGCTTTGTTGACATAAATTTAAGGTCAATTTTGTTATATGTATATATATTTCTGATCTTGATTAAGGTATTGTGATTATGTAGTTCATTTAAAAATGTAATATATAATTAAAAATATAGGTTGTTAATAAATAATCATCTATAATAATCAAGCTTGTAGTCATGTTAGGTAGATTTTTAGATATATAGAGATATATTTCAGTTAGATAGGCATTCTTCATATCTTTCAAAGACAACAAAATATGACATTTAATGTTTTAATAATTTAGGGCTTTTCATGACAATGAGACACACCTACTCCAGGCAAGACCAAACTACTTCCTAAAAAAGATGGACATCAAAGAGGCTCCTTATGGAATTGGTTTATCTTTTGGACAAAAAAGTGCTCTTGCCTGGACTGTTACATAAACTGGACACAAAAAACCCACAAAAAGAGGACTACTAAACTTGCCTAAAGATAAGATGATCCTTCGGGGTTCCTAATTCATAAAAGAGTCTACGAGACATTCTACAAAACACAAAAAAGTGATTAAACTGTCTTTAAATTTTCCTACTTCATAAAAATGTCTACTGGATACTATGGGCCTGTAGGCTAAAGACAAATACCCCAACGGTATAAAAACCTTTGGGTAACAGTACAGACAGCAAGATGTCTCTGTCACTTCTAAAGTTTTAAAAGTTACTTACATCTCATTTACTTAGGTAATATTATATATTCTGGAGTCTTTAATGGAGTTAAAAATAGATAAATAGTTATAGTTTTCCTTTGTCATAATAAAAAATAAAGTAGATATAAATATGGTAACTGCAGTTCTTACTTGATAACTGTTTTGTTATATGTAATTTTACTATGTTAAACTATAAGCCTTTGTTTTTTGTTTAAACAAAAAAAGAAAAAAATGCTATAAGAGGTTCTTCTGTTTATGTTTTGCTTTCATTGGTTAAATAAAAAAACTGTCTTGACCTTTTAATAAAACAACCCTTAGGTAAACATAGTAAACCAAACAAAATACTAAAAAACAAAACAAAACAAAAACCAAAAAGCAGTGTAACAAATGCCGTGCTTCTCTGACCCAAAATGGAAATATTTAACATTCACAGCCATCAGAGAAATGCAGGATCTTAACAACTCTGAGATTCCATCTTACATCTGTCAGAATGGTCAAGATCAAAAACACTGACGACAATTTGTGCTGGAGAGGATATAACGTAAGGGTAATGCGCCTTCATTGCTGGCTGGAGTGCAAATGTCTACAGTCATTTTGGAAATGGTGATTTCTCGGAAAATTTGGAAACAATCCACCTCAAGACCCAGCAATACTACTTTTTCTTAGCCAAAGGATGCTCAATCACACCACAATGAAGTATGTTCAACCATGTTTACAGCAGTATTATTTGTAACATTCAGTATCTGTAAACATCCTATATGCCCCATAACTGATACATGGATAAAAAATATGGTACATTTAGACAATGAGGTACTACAAAGCAGTAAAAAATAATGATATCTTTAAATTTGTAGGCAACTGGAAGGATTTAGAAAAAACCTATTGAATTAGGTAACCCATAATATTACTCGTTCATAATTGGCCTTTAGACATAAAACGAACAAAAGCCAGCCTACAGTCCACAATACCAGAGAACCTAGACTACAAATAGTACCCTAAGAGAAACACACATGGATTTACATAGAAGGGTGAAAAAGATAAGATCTCCTGAGTAAATTGGTAGAGTGGGGGTCACAAAAAAGGGTAAAAGGGAAAAGGGGAGAAATGGATGGGAGTGGAGAAAAAAATGTATAGCTTCATAAAAACAATAAAAAATAAACATTTGAACACATTGTAATGTAATATGCTGATACATACTTTATGGTGCTAATTTGATGATGCAACAATAGTACCATCACTATGTCCTTTTCTTGAAAATTCCTGTATGAATATAACATTCTGGCAAACTTTCATCATGGATTACCCTTTCTTATCTATCTCCCACTCTGCTGACTTCTTTTCCTTCACAATTAGTTCTTGTCTCTCTAGATGTATCTTTTGGGGATGTGCAGCTCTAGTCTAGGTCAATCCAGCTGTTCCATGTTTTTGGTCATGACAGCAGTATTCTATCCAGAAGTCAGTGTTTCATGTCCTCTTCTCCATTCCCAAGCACATACAGTGTTTTAGCCTATCTTATGTGACATTCTCTGAGCCCCAGAACAAGTGATATACATATTCTATTAGGGGATGAAGCTATAGCAGTTACTTAGTCTCATATTTGGCCAACTCTTAATCATCATCAGTCTTTGCAGTTTGTGAGTGTGGGTGTGGTGTTCTCTGATCATGATTCAATGAATATAAAAAACTATTTAGGCAGTCATTTGTATATATGATCATTTATCAAAATGATACTAGCATATTCTTTCCTAAGTTATGTGGCATCCCCAATGGTAAGTATTTCCCAGATTGATATTACCAGCCTATGTTCTGTCCCATGGAATAGACAGAAAATCCATGGGAATAGAGCTGGTTACTTCCTAATCAGTTTTGCAATCATTCTAAGGGGCAGTTACTTTGCCAGACTATATTATGGACTCTTTGTCTCTACAACTCAGAAAGATTTTTTTAATGGCTATCTCCAACAAAGTCTACACAGCTTCTTCTGGCACAGTGAGCCATCTAAGAGGAAGCTTCCAAAACAGTTCCAACTTGATTTTCTGTATCTTGTAGAGAAAGAGTATGATATCTACTACAATAGCAACATATAATCTAGTTCTAGTAGGCAAGTAAAACCAGCAACAGCAGCCTTTGTTTTTTTTTTTTTGGGTGTTTCTGGTTTTCTTTAACAAACAACTCCTAGGAAGGGATCCTACAATTGGCACAACTTATGGTTTCCAGAAACAGCAACATCAATCTATGCAGGTACTCCTGTTCATATTTTTCTTTTTCCTCTTAATTATATATTTGGCTTATAGAGCAGGACTTTGTCATTTTTGTTTCATTCTTCCATAAACGTTCATTATTTTAGAATTTCAGTTTATACAGTAAGTTTTTTGAATATTATGTTGTATCAACATTTTTAGGGATTCAAAAGCAGAAAAGGAGAACATAGTTTAAGATAGAAGTTGCCATAGTTTCATCCACAATTACATAAGGAATTTCCTTGATTTTCATCCATTTTAATGTCAACGCAAATATACATTTTCATTAATGACATTAGTGAGTATTGGAAAAGAAAAAAGTCAGATAAAACTGTAATTTTGAATGTAAACTGAAATAGGTAGTAGATTGATAAGTATTAAAGAAAATAGGTAGTAAATTGATAAGTATTAAAGAAGAGATTCATTTTCTCTGACTAGGCAAACAGATAAAAGTTTTCACTTAGAGTATGGAAATTTGAGTGAAGATATATGGTTAATTTATTTTGGGTAGGGGCATTGCTGGGAAGTGAAACGTAGTCATTGTATATACTCTTCACTACATAGACGCCTCTGTTCTTGCTTTCTTGAGAAAGTAACATGTGTGTGTGTGTGTGTCAGTGCATGTATAATATAATGTGTCTAGAAATTGATTTTATACCATTAAGTATTAAACTAAATGTTTTAATAGTTATAATTTTAAAAGCAAAGAAACATAACTACACAAAAATAAGTTACCATAAAATTCAAAGTCACCTGCTTTTGCTTCTGCATTCATATATTGAAGTTATATAGTTTTGTGTTTTCCTTTTAGGCATAATTATTGACGCATATAATTTAGTTGTGCTAGTTAATGGCATTCAGTTGTGCCAGTTAATAATACCTTCATCCTGCTCACCTAAAATCCTCAACAACCAGAACCATCAGCCTGCTGATGTGTCCCTTTTAACTTCAACTCTGCTCAGTCCCCTTTTTCTATTCTGCGTCTAATGAGCATGACTCTGACTTCTTTAGCTCCTTAAATGATTGCAAGCTTTAGGTTTGGTGTTCGTATCTCAGTTGTTACCCTCAATCTGATACCATGGTACAATCCATGAAAGAAAACAATCAATAGGTAGGATCTGATTAATGAATATTTTCTCATTGTGGGAAAAATATTTTGATTGGATAGAAAGACAAGATCACAGAGGAGAACAGAATATTTGAAGCATTACCTCAGTAAGTATTTGAATGGATACCTTGTGTAAGTAGATACACAAATATCATATACCCTGATGCTGATTATATTACAAACTTCAGGATGAAAACAAATAGGTATCTGCATATTGTTAGGAGGGTTAGCATTGAAGATACTGCCACTATCAATATTTGAGATGTAGAAAGTAGAACCAATATTATTTGTTATTGCACAAAACAATACAGTTTGAGGTGGTTTCTTACACACTAAATACACATCTAGTATAAAAATTTCACTCTTTGATATTTTTCAACAAACATGATCAAATACTTTTATAGGAAACATACATTTGAATCTTTATTTTCATAATTAATAATATGCAGAAATAACAAAGCATCATGAAATTTTACTAATCATTAAAAAGAAATAAGTAATAAGACACAAAGTAACATTGAAAAACATAAATGGATGTTGCTTAATGAAAGGCAAAAATATCATATATCACTTGTTTGGAACTCTATGACACTGACATTCTGTTAAAGACATAGTTGACAGAAGAAAGATCATTACTTGCTAGGAGCTCAGAGCTGAACTCATGAAGCACAAAACATATGTAGGTTAGTGAAATTATTGCATATAATTTAGTAATGGAGAATAATGCTTACTATTTGTCATAAAAATGCATTGAATATGATAAAAATTATACCATGATGCTAATAATAATCTTTAGCAACCAATAATAAATCAGTATTGATTTATATATCACAATAAATGTTCTATATTGAATCAATAAACTGTGAATTAGGAAAACAAGGGAATAGATCTCATGGACTTATGAAACTATGTTTTCTGTTCCTTTTTTCCTTTAAATCAACTTTACATCAATTAATTTGTACAATATATTTGTGAGAACTGTTATGTTAAATATTTAAAGCCATTTAAATTGAATTTGAAAAAAACATACACATATTTTCCTTTTATTATACTATGTCCCTGTTGCAAATATATTGAAGTATTATTTCAATTTACATCACTGTATTATGAAATACACA
The DNA here is from genome assembly GCA_004026605.1 of Ondatra zibethicus. Taxonomy (NCBI): domain Eukaryota; kingdom Metazoa; phylum Chordata; class Mammalia; order Rodentia; family Cricetidae; genus Ondatra; species Ondatra zibethicus. Next base: position 5,830 of record PVIU01033369.1, read on the forward strand.
ATATTACTTCCACAATATTTTTATATGAATCCCAGAAGAGAATTTTCACTTTGTTTTACAGTATTGATTCATTTCATGCTTTATAATGTTTCTTATATAATCAAGTCATCTCATTAAAATGAGCTTGAGAACTTTTCCAAAGTTTCATGATGAAAATATAGTTAATAGACATCTAAAAGTTAGCTTAAAGGGAATATATCGTAAAGAACCATAGTGAACTTTTACTTAGTAGACATTTTTGTTTGTAATATGCCCTAGAATATCAACTAATATTTGGCCTGAGTAGTTCTGAAAAGTTTCAATCCAATTGAATTTTATAACTTGTCTTCAAACAATGTATTCAGAGTGAGTGACTGTTACAGATTTTGTAATAAAATAAGTATACAACTATTTACATAACTCAAAATACCATTTAAGAGATTGGATCACAGTTAAATATAAGCTTCAATATAACTTCTGAACAATAATAAATTAATGAATAATTTTAGCTTTTGTCCTTAAAACATTTCTTTAAGACATAGGACATTGAATTAAAATATTCTTGGTCATCTATCCCTAGTGGATGATGCATTAACTCTATCAAAAATATTTCTAAGCTGTTGGAGTTCGGCAGGTTCATAAAGTATAAGGGTTTGGGAGCATATTGAGCCCATTCTTTTTAAACAGAGCAGTCGTTATCTTAATTATACTTAACAGTGTAATTGTTCAGAGAAAGAAGAGAACTAGATTTTCACATAAAATGATGCATAGCAACTGAGGTTTCCTAAAAGGATATCAGAGAAAACTAACCACCAATGAAATGTTAACCTGAAATTTATTCTCTCCAGAATCACTTGGGTGCTCAGCTTCAACATGAATTGAAGAAATCATGAAGAGACATAGAAAACAAAAGTTTGTTCAACAGAGAATCTAATTCATAGTTTTGTCTCATACTACATAAAATGGCTGATTACGTCTGTTTTAATGGAATATATACATATATATCATTGAATTACACATAAAATACACACATATATGTATGTGTGTGTGTATATATATATATATATGTTTGACTCATTAAATATATAAAATCTGTGTGTGTGTGTGTGTGTGTGTGTGTGTGTATCAGAATAGTGCACAGTATGGATAGCTGAAACTTTGCTGGTAAGCCACTACCACGTGGCTATACACAGATTAATGGAAATGGGTTAAATTAATATGTAAGAGTTAGCCAATAAGAAGGTAGAGCTAATGGGCCAAGCAGTGATTTAATTAATACAGTTTCTATGTGATTATTTTGGGTCTAAGCTAGCCAGGCATCCAGGAACCAAGAAGCCACCCTTCCTCCAATAGTGGCATTATTGATCACAAGTAAAGTTCACACGTATATAAAACTCAGAATAGTGTTTCCAAGAGACTTTATTACTCATATCAAACCTGTAATGTCATTTTGACTTAACATGAAACTCAACACCTAAGCAATTATCTGTAAGAAGAATGTATTAATTTCGACCCACTTTCAAAGGAAAGTAAATGTATGTGAAGGTAAAGGACAGCAATCTGTTCTACTTTTAACTTTATTATTATACATAAAATGTGTAAAATTAGAAAGTCATTTATTTTGGGGTGATCCTCCAGATATCAGTAAACATATAATTAATTATGGTGTTGTACTTTTACAATTCATCAGACTCTACTTAGTATTCATTTGCTAAAAATAAAATATAACAAATATTACAAAAACATGTTAAAGTCAGAATCTCCCTTCAATTAGATTATAATATTATAGAGCAGTAACTGAACAGCAAGCAATCAATTACCTACCAATGTAAGGAAGAATTCAATCCTAAATAAAGATTCTCTAAATGTCACACATTTATTGAAAAATTTAAACTCAATATTATATTAGTTTTCTCTTAAAGATATTAGAGTTCTATAATTTTTAATTACTGTTGTAATCACATTTTTATGTGTTTAGGTTTTCTCACAATATGCAGCATACAACTTATTTTAATGGAGGTTTATCAGTTAACAGATAAGAAACCTATCAGTGATTCAAACAGAAACATTCCCATAAATAATATCAATTATCAAAATACATTTAGCTACCAAAACAGAAAGGGTAATAATACATAGGGAATAAAAGAAGAATCTGTGTGGGAAGAACTTTCATAGCTCTCAACGTTTAAAATAAAATATGGAAAACATTACAATGTGCCCCAGCGTTGTGCTTGCCATTCTGACACAATAATGTCCTGGAGACAGACTGTCTGTGATGTGAAGAAGCAGAAGATCTACAGAGAGAAGCTCACCATCAGAGGTGGATTGGGGGGTACTGTGCACGATTGGCCACTGCATGGATAAAATAGGAAGTGGAACAGAGAAGTTCATTGACACAACACATGCCAGAGCTAGGTTGTCTATAGAAATGGTCTAATGTGACATAGAGTAGCAGCACTGAAAACTGAACTCTTCTGGGCCTTCTAAGCACTTATTTATTGGCAAATATACCATAGGAGGAAACAAAACACTGAAAGTATGCATTGCTTGGCCTTCTCAGTTTGCCAGACTTCTCTGCTTGTAATATGTAAAAATGCCAGGAGCTAAAGGAAATTTGTTTGTCCACTCCAGTATCATAAAGTATGGCAGAGAAGAGTGGACTTAGACATGACACATGACAGATTTATCATTCCTGAAGTCCACATGTTTGGTTTCCCAGTTAGCATGGCATCTTTGTATATACTGAAAATTCTAGGCAAGAACAGATTAACTGTTTACGTCAACACAGTACAGCTATCCTTGTGCATATTAGTGCATCCTGAACCATCTCAAAGCTTTTTCACAAATGAGAAGATTTGCTGTGGGAGGATGCTCTTGTTCACTGTAAAGATTTGTCACTCATATTGGTTTAATAAAGCAGTGATTGGCCAGTAGCCAGGCAGGAAGTTTAGGCAGGGCAACCAGACTAAGAGAATTCTGGAAAGAGTAAAGACAGATTCAGTCACCAGTCAGATGCAAGGGAGGCAAGATGAGAATGCCTCACTGATAAAAGGTATTAAGTCAATGATTAAACATAGACAAGAATTATGGGTTTATTTAAGTTGTAAGGTCTAGTTAGTAGTGAGTTGGAGCTAACAGACCAAACAGTTTGCAATTAATATAAGCCTCTGTGTATTTCTTTGGGGCTGAATGCCTGTAAGTAAGTTTTGGGTGGGACAGAAAATTCTGTTTACAAAGATATACAAAAGGAAGTCATAAACAGATATTTATATATAATATAGGATATCCTTGTATATGTTACAAATATATGTTGCTTTTATAAGTTGATGAATAAAGCTACTTTGGCCTATGGCAGGGCAAACTATAGCTGGGCAGAAAATCCAAGCAGAGAGCCACAGGGAGAAAGAAGGCAGGGTTGAGGAAGACACCAGTCAGCCTCTGACACAGAAAGGCAAGTAGAAAAATGGGATAACACCATGATCACGTAGCAATACATAGATTAATAGAAATGGGTTAATTTAAATGTAAGAGCTAGTTAGAAACAGGCCAGAGCCATCAGCCAAATAATTACAATTAATATCAAGCCTCAGAGTGGCTATTCAGGAACTGACAAGTAGGAGTAAAATGTCCGATTATATGTAACAATCTCATTTCCAGTCTGTCTACAATCTCACAGAATAATATATTACTTTAACATTAAATTGAAAGAGAAATCTCCAAATACATTTAATATAAAATGTAATTGGAGATAAAGAGAGAAAATACTGTAAGGTACATTAAGAAAAATATATAGGTTAATAATAGAAAAGTAGCTATTCAAAGTCCTGTTGGGTCTCTAGCTATCAGATTTAGTCCATATCTCTTGAAGCATTTAATTACTGAGCCATTTATCCTGCTATGATAGCAATGCTTTATAAAAGTTCACTTATGGAGACTGTGTTAAATTCTTCTGTTAATCAAGTCAAATAATCGATATGAGGTACATTAAGAAGAAAAGACCAATTTAATAAAATGAAATGGAGCTCCAATTTGGAAACATATATCTAAAGTCACATCGTTTTATAAAAGGCCAAACTGTGTCAATTGGATAGCCAATGTCAAAGAAGGAAGTTATACAAAAATTAAATCAAAATTTAACAAAAGCCTAAGTTTAAAAAGAAAACACTAGACAGTTACATAATGTAAGAATAATTCTGAATAACATAGTTTTGTAAATAAATTCCTACTTATGCTATCAAAAATCATGAATGAGACAAGAAACCAGAAAAATTGAACACCAAAATTAAACCTATTCCAAAGGAAATCATCAATGGGATCAACACAAGTCACACTAGTGGGCTAATAGTGACAATTACGGAAACATTCTAAGACTGTGGTGATGGTAGGTATTATCTGTGAATATTACAGCTCATACAAATAACTGAGTAACTGGAATTGCCTGTAGATTATATTTTAACAAAGGTGTTATGCTGTAAAAGGAAAGAAGATTTATGGCAAATAGAGAGTTATCTACTCACTTTTGGAATATGTCTCTTAGACTGTAATATTTTGAGGAAACAGCCATTCAATAGAATGTCAAAGAGAGAAGTAGAACACACAAAGGATTGTAACAAAGAGCAAAATGTCATAGTTCTCTTCATTTAACAGTGTCTGCAGTCACAGTGAAATAAGTAAAACAGAAGCTAGTTAATTCATTGTACCAAGCTGTGTAAAATTCAGTAATAAATAAAGTAAACTACATACTGCAGACAACTTATAGTAGTGTCATATACAATGCAAAACTTGGTTGAATGTCATGAAAACCCAGAAGTTTTGGATTATTCAAGATGTTTCTGAATGGCAATAGTATTTAGGAGTAGCACAGCAGCTAAGTAATCATATTCTACTTAAGTGCTGGTTAAAGGGAAGAAAACACACACACACACACACACACACACACACACACACACATACACACACAACCCTACTTGTATAAATGCCAAAAACATTTTTATAATTACAGAAGCTAGTCACTAGAATAATTGTTGTGTCTGTGTTTGTTGCTATGGATCATAAAATGAAAAATACAGACCCTCATTCTACCACACCAGAATAGGTATTAGAAATCATCTATGTGAAGGACTTAGTTTTTACTATAAGTTGTACTGTCTGCTCAATGCAGTCAGGTTTAGAAAGAAAGATGTACTAGTTACAATATGATTTTTAGGGTGTATAATTACAGTAATAGCAATTCCAAAAGCAAGGATCAGGAACATACCAGTATGCAAATGCAATAAAGAGATATGGTTCATTATTCCTGTCAATTTCCTTCTGATTACCAGGAATCTAATGGTGACTGAATAGAACTTTCCTAAATACAGCTTTCATAATGTTATTCCTTTAAAATCCAAAATTAGAGGTTATATTTCTATCACATTTTAAAGAGCAGATAATATGATAGCTGCAAGCAATTCTTAGCTAATTGGGAATACTGGGAAATAAAGAGTAGGAGTTTAGGGAAAAAGTATATTTTATGTTAATAAAAGTTCCACTTCTCTCCAAAATTATCTCTTATTTATCATATACATTTATTATCAGTATAGTTATAGCCAATTTGAAAACAAATTTTCTATTGAACTTTTGTTGAATACTACAAAATAAAATTGAATCACGAAACCGCTAAGACCTCAATCATCTGAAGAATAATGAAGAATAGTTTGTTAAAACCTTTTTGTGAATTAAGTATCAAAGTAAAAACTGTACTATGATAAAGCTAAGTATAGGAACTGTTAATTTTGTTCTGTTGTGTAATCTTAAATATTTTAATCAGAAGCAATATTCTTATTTATATAATATTACCTTAAACTTACAAAGACCTATCTTTAAATTGCTGTTTCAAATTTTTTATTAGGACACACTCAAATACAAAACTAGAAAATGCAACACTAATTTCTCAATATCTATCTCTATATCCAACAGTTATATATTATCTTCTAATAATATCTTCTATCCCTCACTGTATATTTTAAATAAAATCTGGGCATTATATATTGTTACTTAAGAATAACTTGTAATGGACAATCTTTAAATCTAGGGTCCACAACACTATTATCACAATGTCTATAATTAACTGCAAGATATTCATGCCATATTTGATTACTACCCTGTATTTTTTACAACTCAAAACAGTTGTAAGTCTGTATTCGAGTTTTATTATGTGGTCTATCGTTCTTGTGGGTAATACTGTCAACCTGGATGGGAAATTTTGATTTAAACTATGTCGTGTATGGTTGTATTATATACCTTTTAGATAGATAGTTAATAGTATGACTTATGAATGTTTCAGATTTCCTGTTATATGCATATTCCCCCTCCGTGTTCTGTACCATCCTCTTTTCTTATTCCCAACAGTAGCATCCCCACATTTTCATCATACAGATTGAATGCACACCGCTATGCCCTCCCTCTATTGTTCAATACACCTTTAAAGTGGTCCATTTCTACTTTCTTGGTTTCTGAAGCTGCTCCAACTTTTGTACTCACGTCTAAATATTTTGAGTGAAGCCAAGAACCTCATATGAGAGAGAACATGTCTTAGATTTTCTCTCACTGCTGTGAAATAACAAGACAAATTGGGTAGGAAAGGGTTTAATTAGATGGCACTCCCACATTGTAGGCCAC
>PVIU01033370.1:0-12461 GCA_004026605.1 Ondatra zibethicus
GTGAACGAATCAGGACAGGTTGGAGGGACCTCAGCAAGACTGAGACAAGTTTATTTCAAGCTACCAGACTTTTATACATTCATCAAAACAGAATATAATGGTGGTTTGCAAGCTAGACTGGGTATATAAGAGTAGTGCCTAACACCAATTGTTCAGCCAAGTTCTGCACTTTGCTGAGGTCTATGGAACCTAGAGACACACAGGTGGCCTGAATGCTTCACTGCTTGAGGGAGTGCCTTGGGTTCTTGGTGCCCTAGGAGCCAAAGACTCAAACCTCAAAAACACCATGACACATGCTTCTCAAGGCAGCTGACCAGGCCAACTGACTGATTCCTTGCACTCACTCACTCGGGTGTTAGTTAATTCCAGATGTAGTCAAGTTGTGACTGTCACTGAGACTAGTCGTCACAGCTAGCTACAGCTCATGCTGTGGTTGTGACTGTCACTGAGACTAGTCGTCACAGCTAGCTACAGCTCATGCTGTGGTTGTGACTGTCACTGAGACTAGTCGTCACAGCTAGCTACAGCTCATGCTGTAGTTGTGGTTGTCACTGAGACTAGCCGTCACAGCTAGCTACAGCTCATGCTGTAGTAATAACTTATTCTAACTTACATGTAGTTATGTGTTCCATGACCAACATCTTAACCCTCTTTATTTTCTAAACACCTTACCCCATCTTTCTTTACTGCTTCCTGTCTATCTGTCTCAGTCCTCCCCAACCTCTATGGCTAATTTTGGCCAGCTAATAGCTAACCCTGCCCTATGATTCAAAGTAAACTTCATTGTCAGAATGTTATAAAAATATTACACAACATTTCTCCCCTTTTGTCTGAATAAAAAGTACTGTTTTAACTCTAACATAGTAAAACTATATTCAATAAGAACAATTATCAGTCAAGAATTGCATTCATGATGTCCAGTCCATTTGCATTTGACAAATTTAGAGATCTATCCTATCCTAGCTTGGTGAGTCCAAAGTTTTGTACCTAATTCACTCTATCCTAACTTGTATCACCAGCTCCAGGCTATCTTTTTATGTATCTCAACTTTAATAGTTTACACCTCTATTGTGCATTTCCCTCCTGAATTTGGTAACAAGGAAACCTATAACTAATGAGCTAGTCAACTCCTTTAGAGACCTGAGAAGGATGTATTATTTCCTGAATAAACAGAAATGTAGAGCAAACAACTTCTAAAACAAAGAAATTACAGAAACAACTGGCTGTCTGGGTTCCTTTTCAGCATTGGGGCATTCATCTTTGGCCTACAGGTGTAGAGTATCTGACAGACTTTTTTCTGTGAAGCAGAAATATTGAAGGATTGTCCAACCTTGTCTTGACAAAGTTCGACAGTCACTTTCTTTTGTGTCCTGCTTGTTCAATTAGTACAGCATACTGCCAGCAGTTGAATCAATGGCAGTTTCTTGCCCAGTGGCTATTTTTTGCCACAAAGAAAGTAAACTCCATATGGAGTTTCTTTGATGCTCATCATCTTCTCTGAAGTAGATTAGTACTGCCAGGAGCAGACATGTCTTGTCATAAAAAAGCCTTACGTTATTAAATTATCTTAAGTGCTATATTCTATAGATCTCTGAAGAATTTGAAAACCACTTGTCTATCTAAAATATATTTCTGTTTGACCTTAAAAACATACCTAACACGACTACAAGTTTGATTGCACTAAGTGACTATCAATATGCATTTCTTTATTATTCTAAATTGCTTGCAGCAATAACTAGATAACAGGAGGAATGTTGTGGAATAATCCTTTTGTTCACTGTAAATACATATTACTCTCATTGGTTAATAAAGTGCTGACTGCCTGATGGCCAGGCAGGATTTTTGACGTAGAGAGAATGCTGGGAAAAAGAAGGGCAGAGTCTTGGGAGTTTTGAAGAGATGCAGATGAAACCGACGATGAACTTGCTGAACCTATTGAGGTTTATGTGGGGTGCCCCCTCATCCTCTCAGGATTCAGAAGGAACAAGTGAAAACTGACTAAAAGGGATCTGAAGGTAAACAAAATAAATCGGCTCATATAAATCTTCTCACCATGTTCTATTCATTCTTCTGATGTTTTCCCCAATGCTCCCTTTAACGCTCTTTCAACATTCTCCCAGTGATCTCTCTCAGTCTCACAAGGCTTCAGTTTATATGTCCACATGGACATAATTAAGAATTCTTTGGCAAAAAGCAATGATACCAAACATGCATTTCTTAGGGCCAACAAGACAGGTAACACTGACAGAGCAGGTACCAGTTGGCTTTCTCCTGACTCAGAGGGCACATGGCTGTGAAGCTCCCTGGCACATACTGGGAGAGTTAATTAAGGATGGGGATTTAAATCACTACAGAACTTTAAGAAGAGGAAAAAGGGGGTTTTGTGTACTGATTACATTTCTTAAACGTGACTAGTTGAGAAATGTAGAGAAAAGGGGAAGAAAAACATGGCAGTGCTGTTGCATTCTCTGAGCAGTTCTTCCCCTGTCTTCTGCTTCCTCCTGCAGTGATTGGGAATACAACATTGTGTAACACAATTACTAAAAACTGAGAGACAGAAATTGGGATTCAACATGAAAGTCAGAAAAGCAAAACAGCAAGTCACTGGCTCTTACCTCTACCTCAGTCCAAAATGATGGTCCTACCTCCAGGAATCTCCAAATGAGACTGTGAGTGAGAGCTGTCTCCTCCCCTGTCTCCTCCCATCTTACATTCCTCTCTAGCGCTGGGATTAAAGGTGTGCACCACTGCTGCCTGGCTTCTGTGGCAAACTAGTGTGGCTATTGGGATTGAAGGTGTGTGTCACCCCTGCCTGGTCTGTAAGGTTTATCAGTGTAGCTGTTTTACTCTCTGAACTTCAGGAAAGCTTTATTTATTAAAATACAAATGAAATATCACTACAGCATTGTGGTAACCATGGCAACCAGTGGGCGATGCAAGCTATGGGAGCTAAGTGGATGGTGCTTATTTTGTATTGGCATTTTTGCTAGCTGAATTAAAGGGAATGGAATTTCTTAGCCCTATCGATAACATCTAAGGTGGCTAGATCAAGGGGGGAGCCGTGGTGGTGTGAGATCTGGAGCCTAGCATTTCTAGCCTCCAGATCAAGTTTTGTTCCCGCTGATGCATGAGAAAGAAGCATTTTCTTTCTCTGGAGCCTTTTCCAGGATTCAAGGTACCTAGTATATATTCTACATATGAGCCAAATAAAAGTCATCCAGTATTACAGCACATGAGGGGATTATGCCTAATAATTAAAACACTGTTGGGGTTATTTTGGGATGAATCCCACTATGGAAACAGAGGGATGCTATGACTTCACAAGGTTTTTACAGAAATAATAGCAACTATTCAAAGACAGGTGTTTCTGAAGCTCTGAAAATCAGGCTCCTCACTAGATTATACTCCCATGTGTTCATCTATTGATCTATCAGCTGTACTTTTACTGATAATGTGTGTGGTTCACAGCATGAGCCAAGATAAGTTACTGAGCTATGTGGTAGAAAATAGGTAAAATATGGGTATATTTAAGATGTAAAAGCTAGTTAGTAACAAGCCTAAGCTATTGGTTGAGCATTGATAATTAATAATAAGTCTCTGTGTAGTTATTTGGTAGTGGCTGGTGGGACAGAGGTGACTGGTGGTCCCAATGAAAAAATCTGCCTTCTTGGAGAACTACATTTTTGACATCCACGGCTATATTTTTTTCCCTTTCAATATATCTTCTATTTTTAATATCTTAACTTTAACATGAGGAGGGGAAATGTTTTTCTGGACTGCTGTTATAAATATTTCCTGTGTCTGGGGAATTTCCAGATTTTATTGAGAATATTTTTCATGCTACTAGAATGAAATTTGTCTCCTCCTAAGCTCACGATTAATATATTTAGCCTCTATTAATGTGACACTTGCCTTTGATTTCCCATGTGTACAATCTTGTTATTGTATCTTTGTCCTTGTTTGACCCAGCTCCTCCACCCTATCTTCAAGTTCAAATATTCCGTCCTCCTCTTGGTCTATTCTACTGGTGACACATCCCATGGAGGGAAGCTATTACTAAACAACTCTAACAGTAATTTCATAATTTGATAAGCATGAATTCCAAAGTATATAAATAAATAGCAAAGTTAATTTTAGATATGAAGAAATCATAAATAAATGGTAAAGAGGAAGCACCCAACATTATCTTAGAAGTGTAGAAAAATGGGATTATCATCACTATCATGGCAACTAGAAACTGGCTAGACATTTAAGAAAATAATACATGCTCATAAGCATGTAAGACAACTTAGGTTAAGATGCTAATAATGAACTTAAAATCTAGATAAAGACAGTCCTTGACAGGGAATTGCTTAACTAAGACAGATGCCGCCCAAAGCCATAAAAATAAATTGGCAAAATAAGTACATTTTAAAAAAATAATTCCTATAGGCTGAATATACATGAATGAGAGAATGCAAAACCCTTGAGGCCACAGAGCAAGGTTCATACCCTGTTGCCAGTTTTTCCCCTAAGAAATGTGCAGAAACAAAGGCTGAGAGCATCTCCCTGTAGATACAATTGTCATCAGCACAATAGAAGCAAGAAGACAATGGGAGGGGCTCTTTACATTGCTGCAACAAACAGCTAAAAAGTGACACAATGAAAATAATCTCAGAAATAAAGGAGAACTCAGACCTCAGCAAACAGTATATCAGAAAACCTATCACTATAAGACCAGCTTTACCAAGAGGATCAACCAAAGTTCCCTACTTAGATGGAATGTGATATAAGCTCGTACCTTGAACATGTGTAAATAAATGAAGAATACAAAGATGGAGGAAATGAAGGTAAGGGAAGCCTTTGGACACTTTGCATCTCAAAGTCTGATTAAGGGAAATATGTATGTATAAACTTTTATGTATAAGGACAACATGTGACAGAAATGGCACGTGAGGACAGGGAGGAAGAACTGTACCACAGATAGGAAAACAATGTTAAGGTTTTATACCACTCAAACAATATACTTGTCAAAATGATATCAGATTATTTTAAAGTCCATATGTTAGCTCTCCAGACAACTACTAAAGACAGACTAAAGCAATTAAGATCAAACTGAACTAAAAAGATAACACCACTGTATATTTTCCAAAAAAATAAAAATTTAAGAGTATCATGTATTAAAGTAAAAGTGATATAGAAAGGTATTTCATGGAAAAATAAAGGTGACTCATCTGTGTTTAATTTTCAAAGTATTCTTCAGAATAAAGAAGACTTTTGGGGAGGGGCTTGTTCCTGCCTCAACTTAATGGGCCAGGCTTTGTTGACTCCCCATGGAAGCCCTTACCTTTTGGGAGGAGTTGATGGTAGTGGGCTGGAGGGTAGGCAAGGGGGACAGGGGAAGGGTTGGGAGGGAGATTGTGATTAGAATGTAAAATGAAATTTTAAAAAAGATAAAAAGAAGACTTTTGGGAAGAAAGGTTATTACACAATGATAAGGTAATCTTGTCTCCAAACTGCATAGAAATCTAAATGCGTACGATCTAAAGTTACGGCTTCAAAAATAAGTGGGGCAAAAGCCAATACGCATGACAAGAAACACAAAGTCACCGCTGTAGGTGGACAATGAAATACACTCATCACTAGTTAATATATAGCACCCACAGAAAGTTGGCTGTGAAGTGAATGTCAACACCAGTGCAATCCACCCATTTAACATAATCTTCATGCATGAAACTTGAATCAGCTCTAGGAGAAAACATTTTTCTCAGTGTACACAGATCATTAGATGAGATAAAATGTAATCTTAAACTTATAATAAAGCAGCAGATTAAAAAAATCATACCATGAACTTCAGACCTTTGCGGGGAAGAAGTCAGACTTCTATGTATAACTCTGAGCTTATTAATTTGGTAACTTAGATGAGGTAGCCACATTCCTTGAAAGAGTCAAAGTATCCAAGTTTAGCAAAGAAAAACACAACTCTTGTGTTGAACTTGTAGTTAGAAACACCTTTCATAAAATGAATCGAACAAGAGCATTTCAGGCATGAATGGCCTGGTTGGTGAATTCTGTTGGTCCTTTAAGAGACTGCCACTAGTGGTGTATGAAGGTCCCTTATCCATATACTCAGCACCATTTGTTACTTCTTTTCTTAATGATGACCATTCTGACTTGGGTGAAATAGATTCTCAGTGTAGTTTTAATTTGCACTTGTCTGGTGACCCGTGATATTGAACATCTTTATATGCTAATTTGCCATTTTTACTCCATTTTGTAAGATTCATTTGTTTATTTCATTAGTCTACCATGTTGCTCGGGTTGTTTAGTTTTCTTGAGTCCTTTGTATACTCTGGATATGAATCTGTTTGCTGAGTGGCTAGCGAAGATTTTCCCTCATTGGGCAGGGTGTCTCTTCACTTATGTTTCCTTTGTCATACAGAAGCATATTAAGTTTGGCCAGTGTTAGCATTATTTCCTTAGGTTCTAGAGAACAATCAGAAAGTCCATGCACATGTCTACATCTTAGTGTTTTCCCATTCAGATTTACTCATATTTAATTGGTTAAATATTCCATATTAACTGTCCTAGATGCTTTTCTTGATGCCAAATGCCTGACAACATCAACTTAAGTAATGGAAGAAAGGTTTATTTTGGCTTAAAGTTTGATTATACTGCCATCATGCAGGCATGGCAGTGGGAAGATGAGACTGAGGGTTGCACTGTATCTGCAGCATGGTTCAGAAGATGAACGCTAGTCTCCTTTCCTTCCTCCCCTTTTATTCATTCTATGAATATGGGATGGTTCCACCCATATTCAAGGTGGGTCTCTCCATAGTTAACCTTTGGAAACCCCATTCATAAGAACCCAGCAGTAACAGAATTATGTCACCTAGTGAGTCTAAACCCAGTCAAGTTGCATTGAAAATTAACCTTCACTCATTCAAAGGAAAAAGATGGGGGCACAGAAAGGAGAGATGGAACCAGAGCAAGATTAAGACACACCCAGCAGGCAAAAAGTCCATTCTATATCTCCATGTGCAGCATCTGAGGCACATGGTGGTATCATCTGAGTTCCAAAAGGCTTAGGCAGCCTTTTGGCCTCTTTATGGCCTTGTCATTCGCATCCTGAGTGACCTCATTCTTGAGCTGGTTCCACTCAGTGTCTGCAGTTTCCCTTGGCAGATGGCTTCTTCAACCTGCTGAGGACTCCACTGCAACTTAGGCTTCATGGTCACAGCTTCACACCTAGTCCTCTCAAAGGCCCCTATAAGCAGCCTGACTCTGGGATATAATGCTTTGCTTCTCAGACATTCCTGAGAAACCACAGTGGAAGCTCCCATAATGCCATACCACTGTACCTGCTTGTCAAATCAGCACCACATAGAAAATATAAGTGCTTCAGCAGGCCTGAACAGTGTGGCCAGGCCCTCCTGAACCAACACTAATGTTTGCCTGGGATGATCCCAAGAAAACTTTCCCTGGGTGTTCTATGTGAGCAATGTGCCACAGAGTCAATGTCTTCTAAGTGAAGTCTGTTTTTTAAAAAAATTATTTATAGTGTATACAATTGTCTACCTGCATGTGTCCATGCAGACAGAAGTTGGCATCAGATCTTATTACCGGTGGTTGTGAGCCACCATATGGTAGCTGGGAATCGAACTCAGGACCTCTGGAAGAGCAGTCAATGCTCTTAATCACTGAGCCATCTCTCCAGCCCCCTAAGTGAAGTCTTTTACTTGAATGGGCAGTTTTGACCTTGGAATCTGAAAGGTGATTTTATCATCAATTCCTCAAATGCCTTCAAGATACCTTTCCTAGTGACCCAGTGAAGGGTGCTTGATTCCTCTCTAACAGCACCAATTTCTCTAACAATTATCATCTCTTTGTTGGTGGGTTTTATCTATTATTTTTTTAAGAGGGTCTTGCTGCGTAGTGCAGGATGGCATTATGATCTTCTTACATCAGCCTCCCAAATTAAATTAAAGGTATGTACCCTCACACCCATCTGATTTTTGTGTGTCTACAACTTCTAATGAGATCCTTCTGGGGCCAAATCACACATTTACACATCTTTCTACTCTCCCTTTTGCTCTCAGTTCTCACTGTAATTCAGGATGAAAGCATCCAGCAGCAGTCATGCCATATCCTGAACACTATCCTATCTTGAAATATCCTCCATCACATTAATTAGTCTGTTGCTTTTGAATCAGCCTCACTCCAATTTTTAGTATATGGGAAAAATATAGACAAATTCTTTGTGCAAACGTAGCATGAATAACTTCTTTTCCAATAGAGTCTGTTGTGAAATATTAGTTGAAGATTTGTTATGTTTGTTTATACTGTGGAACTTTTGTTTACTGATGCAAAGATGCATTGCAGTTCTTTATGTTGCGTTTGTTTAACTCTATGAAGCTGTGTTACTTTGCCTCCCTCAATCACTTGATTTGTCTAATAAAGAGCTGAATGGCCAATAGCTAGGCAGGAGAAAGGATAGGTGGGGATGGCAGGCAGAGAGAATAGATAGGACGAGAAATCTTGGAAGAAAAGATCAGGGAGTGAAATGAGAAGGAGAGAAGGACTCCAGGGGTCAGTCATCCAGCTACATAGCAAGTCACAGAATAAGAAGTAAAGAAATGTATATAGAAAGATAAAAGCCCAAAGGCAAAAAGGCAAGATAATTTAAGTTAAGAAAAGCTGGCTGGAAAGAAAACAAGCTAGGACTGGGCATTCATAAAAAAGATTAAATGACCATGTGATTAATTGGGATCTGTGTGGTAGACCCCCAAAGAGTAAAGAGTAGAAAAAGAGACCAACTACAAGAGTCAATTTTCCCAAATAAAACCACATGAGTTTGCTCCCTCCATTGACTGCAAGTCTACTAGAATTCTGTGATGTGGAATTCCCCTCTGTATGCTGTGAATGATTTATTACCATTGGTTAATAAAGAAGCTGCTTTGACCTATAGCAAGGCAGACTTGGTGGAAAATCCAAGCAGAGATAGAGAGAGAAAGAAGGCAGAGTCAGGGAAACACCATGTAGCTGCCGAAGAAGCAAAAGGTAACAAACCAAGAGCCTTGTGGTAAAGTACAAAATAATAGAAATGGATTAATTTAAGATGTAAGAGCTAGCTAGGAATATGCCCAAGCTATTAGCCAAAGCTAGAAATATGCCTAAGCTGTTAGCCAAATAGTAATTAATATAGTTTCTGTGTGATTATTCAGGTCTGGGTGTTTGGGAAACTAAAGAGCAGTCTCCATCTACAAAATGGTGCTCAACTTCGACCAGCATCTCTCCGTAAGTTTTGCTAACAGAATTCTAGGGCTTCTCTAGACTGCAACTCCAAACTCTTCCAAATGCTTTCTGCAAACCAGTTCCAAAGCTCTAGAGCCAAATGATCAGATTTACTTGCACCTGCAACCCTGCTCGTTTGGTCCTTACTTTTTGTATTGGTTACTTTTGAGTCCTTGTGATGTAATGCATGATATAAACAACTCACAGTAGGAAATGTTTATTTTTCTTCTCTGTTTTAGAGCGCCTAGTCCATCATGGTGGTAAGGCATGGCAGAGCAGCTCAGGTATAGCATAAGGAGCCCATGAAAATACAGGATCTCAGGTTAGTCTTTAGAGAGTTTCCATAATAGGATTGTAGAAGAAAAAGAGTGAGATAAAGTAAGACAATGCCCATTTAAGGAAAATAATGGCTCAAACCTTCTGAAGTCTGGGCACATGTGAACATTCAGAGGTACACGAAGCTCCAAAGGTTCCCAGGAAGCTTCAACCTAAATAATATTTCACTAATATACATTATAACTAACCTTTCAAAAATCAAATGCTGCAATTATATTGAAGGAGACAAGAGAAGAAACCCATCATATACAAAAGAACTTCCAGATGTGTGGGGGCCCAAAAATGTAATGCAATTTACACCTTGTCTGAAGGTCAGAGAGTTTGAGGTTGCTCAAAATTGTTGACAACAACCAGGACTACACATCCTGACCCAGGATGTGATTACTTGGTTGTTTTGACATTAAGATGGTCCATACAGGTAGATCCACTCCACCCTGACTAATGATTAGGATATGCTAAAATACTTCTGCTCTTTCTTTTGAATGAGAAGGTTTGACCTTGGGAGCGGCTGCCTTCAGGGTACTTGGTCTAGGGTGGGTTCACTGCCTAAACAACAGAATGCTAATGAATGGATTAATGGCTTGATGTCTTAAAGTGTTGAAACAATTAACTGTTCCTTTTGTAGTGGGGTATAAAAGTGTATGAAAAATTAAACATGGGGATTTCAGTATTCACTGGAACTCCCTCCTGATATTATTGTAATTGTCTAAGTAAAATGCTGCAGGTCCCTGAGTGGTGGCAGTGGGTAGTGGGCAGCAGGCCATGACACCATGCTGAAGGTCCCTGAGTGGCGACAGGCAGTGGGTCTTGAAACCACAGCAGACCACGAGGGCAGCTGGGTCCCAGGAAGGAAGCCGTGTGGCAGGTGAGAGACCGAGACAGATACGCACGCCAGGCAGAGTGAAGTTGGATATTTATTTAGTGGGTTATGGAAGGAAAGGGGAGAAGGGGGAGAGCAGAGACAGAGGCGGGGAGGGGGGACTCAGACTGGAAGCTGAAGATCAGCTTGCCTCAGTGGATGGGGGAGGGAGTGGGCGTGGCTTGTCTCTTAAAGGGACAGGGCAGACCATTACAACTGTCCTATGTTTTCTGTTTTAGTATTTTACTTGTGTCTTAGTCCTCTTACTATTTTTCTGATCCCATGCCTCTATCCTGGTAAGTGATATTTTTGCCAAAGCTGGTCTCTGACACAGATGGAAGTCAACAGATTCTCTGCAGGACAAATGATGTACTGAGACTAAAATGGGACATTCTACACTCTTGAGGTGATGGGAATCTGTTAACAAAAACTGCTGTACCCAGAAAGTCTATCTTTCAGAAATGAAGAAGAGATAACTCCTACCTAGAAAACAAAAGCTAAGGAAGATTGTCTTCACTAGATTAGCTTCCAGGATGGGTTTAAGGAATTTTTAAGCTGAAAATTTAAGCAGTGTCAATATATGAACATACACATTTACTGATAAAGATAACAACCAGTAAAATTAGGTTACTCTAATGCTGTAGTTATGGTGTTTAAGCCACTTATAATCCTAGTATAAGGATTAATAAACAAAAGGAATAAAATATAACTATAGCTGTGATAATATATTAATGGTATGTAATATAAACATTTTGAATTGTCAGATCGAAAGACAATGGGAGAGAAAGGAGTAAAATTGCAGTACATTTGTATTAAAATAAAATTAAGGTGCAGCTAGCTTCAAAGAACGGTTGTAAATATCAAATTTCTATAGAGACTATCCATAACAAAGAATATTATAGCTACCCAAAGCGAAGGGAAATGTTAGAGCACCATTGCCAAAGAAATCAGTTTACAAAGGAGTAGAGCACGAGGAAAATGGGGCAAAGTGGCAACAGGAAGTCCTGACTTCATCAACAATTACATTAGCCCAATTACATTAGAGATGAAGTGCTTTGTAGGATTTTTATCAGCAGTAAACAACCATGTGGTGCCTTGACATAACTGACTTTAGGGGGCAATTAGACAGACAGTGAAGGGATGAAATGAGATCTTTCAAATGAATGAAAGCCAGGAGAGAAGGGATGGGTATACTCATTTATTATAGCTATGAGCCCAAAATAACAATAGAAAAGGATCGCCATATTGTAATGAAGAGGTTAATCTGGGGGGAGTTGTTATAACAGTTATAAGTGTGTAGGCACTTAAACTGGGTAATCTAAATAAATACTGCAAATATTAACAGACCTGAAACAAGACATAGTAGTACAATAACAAGATGGGACATCTTGCAATTGACATCCTAGCAATTGACAGATAATCTAGAAAGAAAATAAATGATAAAAATTGGACCTGAGTAGCACATTTTTTGCCTAATACAGTAGAATTATTCTTTTTAAGAATATCTGGCACATTTTCCAAGATAGCTGTTATGACACAAGTTTAATAAACTTAAAAAGATTAAAGTCATATAATATCTCAGCTCTAAAGCTGGGTAGCAGTAGTGCACAACTTTAATCCAAGCACTTGGAAGGCAGAGGCAGGTGGACCTCGGTGAGTTTGAGGTCAGCCTGGTCTACAGAGAGAGTTCCCGAACATCCAGGGCTACACAGAGAAACCTTGTCTCAAAAAAAACCCTCAATTCTAACCATAGTAAAATAAAACATATAATTAAGTAGTTAGAGATAAACTAAACCTTTTTTGGGTACTCAGAGATTAAACAATGCACAACTAAAAAATTGTAAGCATTGCAGCTCAGCTAGAAAGGTATCCTGGCATTTGGGAGCCAAGGAATATCACAAAGTCACTGTAAGCATAGCACTTTATAGCCCTAATCAAGAGAAAAGTTTCCCCAACACAAGTGCAAGAACTCTGCTCCAGCAGTGAGTTTCAG
>PVIU01033371.1:0-12487 GCA_004026605.1 Ondatra zibethicus
GGACCCCCATATGGATGCCACTGCGGTGTAGTGAAAACTTTGAAAGGCAACCAATGTGAAGTCTTTAGAATATTATGAGCATTTCATCAAGAGGGTGGTGGAGCCTATGCTGCTTTCTCTCTTTTCAACTGCTAGCCATGAGGTGCATAGGTTTGCTTCATTATTGTGTCTTCTGGTACCTTGCTAACATTGAAAAAGAAGACCAGTGGGTCATGGAATACAATCTCCAAAACTGTAAAACAATGTCTATCTTTCTCTTAATAACTCAATAATCTCAAGTATATTTTATAGTAATAGAAAGATGGCTAATACATATGCCAACTTTGTGGAATAAAGAAAGGGGATTCTGAACATGGCAATGAACAGTCAGAGGAAAGAAAGTCAGGTAGAGACAGAGATGGATAGCCAAGAACCTTGGAAAGACACTCAAATCTGACAGCACACAATTCTCTCCAACTATATGTCATGATGTTTAGTTTTTATTCATAATTTGTTCTGGGATTGCAGAGTCTTTGAAGGAAGGAAGATGTTAGGAATAGATGTTTTACCCTCATGATTTAGATCGTGTGTCATCCTGGTGAAACCTTGACATTAGAAATCCAGCCTCCAAAACTGTGAGAGAAAAATACATCTGATTTAAGTACCTAGTAGCAGAAATTGTTTTTGACAACTCTTAGAATCCTACCCCCTCACATATGAGTTTTAAACTCAACTCTAGTTTTAAAATATGCCTACAAATTCTTTGCATAACAGAATGCTTAACTCAGTATTTAGTTGCTTGATGTCTAAAATATTGGAGCAAGTAACTGTTCTAGTTGTCCTTTGTATCATATTAAAGCAGTCTTTTGCTTTCTTCCCCCCTTTTGTTTCAGGGCATAAAAGTTTATGGAGAATAAACGCAGGTAAATTCAACAGTCAGTATTTTCTGAGTTGCCCTCCTGTTACTATCTTGTGTCTATATGTTTCTTTCTTATCTCTTTCCTCCTACCTAACATTTCTAATCCTCAAGCTCCTACCCTGAAATGTATGAAGCTTCAGGAGCTAGGAGTGTGGCAGAATTCACCCCAAAAAGGTGGCTCTTGACAGGAACATAGAACTTCACACACACTTTGAATATGATCCTCTTTTAGCATTCATGTCTGATAGTTAGAACTAGGAAAGAAGACAGTACCAGAGTCCTACACCTTAGTAAGTCCTAGATTGATGACTCATCATACTCCAAAACTAGATGGCAGCTGTTCCCTGTCACCACAGAGTCCAACCTAGGTAAAATAAGTGACTTCAACTAAACTAGGGAGAATATGTTAGGCACCAATATGTTGCTAGCTGAGTAGATTTATAATTCAAGGGAAATTTTCAGTTTTGTAACTTCAGTAACAATTCAATACAATATTCCAATTTATATGCATACAATTCATCTTTCATAGACAAGTTTCTGGCTCTACTTACTTTAATTTTTTATTACTTTTATATTTTATATATAAAATGCAATTAGTTCATTCTTGCTTTGCTCTCCTCCCTCCCATATACCTTTCCTTAACTTCAAGACCCTTTTTCAATATTAATTACTGTTAATGCATATATGTATATGTATATGTAAATACATATATATTTCTAAATACAACCTGATCAGTCTGTATAATGTTACTTGTATGTACGTTTTCAGGGCTAAAATTTTGCTATTTTTAACAATATAATTATTTTTCATTGTTTTTTGAGGGACAAATATGCTTTCTTTCATTCCATTTTTTTAACAGCACCTGTAAAAAATGAGTATACTATTCTGACATATATATATATATATATTGATTTTGTAATGTTAGATTGTTAAAATATCAACTGCATCTCATTAATAGTTACTGAAGGCAAGATACACTAAACAAGGATAGCAGTTTGGTATTGTACAGTTAATTGGTGTGTTGGTCCCTGGGGAAGACCATTTCTCCCATTCTTAGCATTCCTTCATTGTCTCAAGTTCTTTCTGCAGGATTGGAGCCCCATAAGCATTTCCTATCCACTTCATCATGTCTTTAAAATTATAGCAAGAATATTTATAAAATTAACACTCTGTTTTATTCACTTCTTCAAGGTGAGATACATACAAGCACTTATTCATGTAAGACTTTTTCATCAATGGAACATCCTGAAATAAACCTCTATAGCTGACCTGCTTCTAATTACAGAAATACTTGCCATAGAGTGAAAATCACAAAGAGAAATCTTTCCAAACTCCATCTAAATCTACTGCTGACTCAGTTGTTCCATAATTGAATCAATAAGTCATATGTTACCACTCTAAAGCAACCAGAGAATGGTGGAACATAAGAGTGGAATAAGACAAAAACCTTGCTGATGCTTAAAATACTTTATCTTATAAATTTTGTAAATTTATAATAACATAAGTAAGGCAAACAAATCACGTTAGTGTTCTTCCAGAGCTGGGAAAGAAAGACGTCAAATGATCTCTGCACAGCTTGGGTTTCCCTAGCTCAGAAGTAAAAGTGCTCCTTCTTACTATGCATGCTAAGTTATATATATATATATTATCTTGTGTGTTTTGAACTGGGGATGGCATTATATTTATTGTTAAGGTACTAAGCCTTCTGAATAGCAGTATGAGTGACCATCTTCATAATTTTTATGGAAATGAAAGCACCTGATTTAACCAAAATTCCAAATAAACTATCAATAGTATTTTAAATAACATTACAGAAAGTTTTGATTCTATTTATTTTGTTTTTTTCGAGACAGGGTTTCTCTGTAGCTTTGGAGCCTGTCATAGAACTAGCTCTTGTAGACCAGGCTGGCCTGTAACTCACAAAGGTCCACCTACCTCTAGCTCCCGAGTGCTGGGATAAAGGTGTGTGCTACCACTGTCCAGCTGAAGATTTGATTCTTATAAGAACTTGCCATCATAGAAAAGATCATTTCAACTACAAGTTATGACCCATTTGCTTCTGATTATTTTCTGGTGAATGATGAAGTATAGAAAAGAAGCACCACCTGTCATCTCATAACTTTGAGACATGATAAAGAACTGCCCATTGACCTCTTTTTCTTTGCTCCCTTCATTAACATGTCTATGACACAAGATTTTCAAAGTCTGGAAGAAGTATGTTTAAGATAACAGAAGAGATTAGTCTCTTTTTTATTAGACAGAACAGAGAATATATAAAATGAGCATTTCCTAAATAAGCATACACTACGATTATATATAATATTAATTATATTAAATATATGCATTATATAAACAGAAATATTAAAATAAATCAGTTGGCTAATTTACATTATAGCAAACTGCTTAGAAATTTTTTAGTTTCACCACCACCAACACAATAGAAAAGTTCAGCAGAAAATCGAAAAGTCACTTTTCATTGCCATGTATAACTGACATGACAGGGGAACTGTCAGGAGAATATAAAAAAAAATCACATCATTAGAAACAGAAGCCATGAAGTCATGATCAAAAAGGAAACATCAAAATGTTTGTTGATAAGTTTCTGGAGGCTTAGTGTAAACTGACTTCATATTAAAGTCTGTAATTTTTCTTTTACTTGGGTGAAGGTCTCTACATTTTACTGAATTTTCCATTAAGATCCTCTAACATTTCACTGAAATGATCACAGAGAAATCACTTCGTGCTTTTAATAACAGGAGGAGAATCTGTGCTCAAGTCTCCCCATTAGAAGAATATTCAAAGTCAGGCCAATGACTCATATCTGTAATCCCAGCCCCTGAGAAGCTAAGGCAAGTATATCACATTCTAAAGAGAGGTGTCAGCCTGGGCTACAAAGTAAGTTATAGAGCAACCTATGCTGCACAGTGAACTCCTGTCTCAAAACAGCAGCAATATGTAAAAGGGACAATGAACAAAACAAAAGCAGTGGAGAGGAGATGTATAGACACAGTGAAAAAAAGGCCAACACAGAGAGACAGAGAAAGATAGAGGAAAGGGGTAGAGATGGAGAGAGAGTCCTACTAAAATATAGCCAGAGAATTCAGTGCTTGTTTATCTCAAGGAGATTCTTTTGCTGGAGGCTCGAGTGACATAAAAACAACATTTGGAAAGCTGGAGATCTGTGTATCCTGCAGTCTCACTCAAGGGACAAGAAGGAGGGATAAGTTGCTCAGCTTATTAAAAGCATGCAGAGACCTTGAGTTCAGTTCAGAGCAGCTACCTCATGACTCACAACCATTCTTAATGAGATCTGGTGCCCTATTCTGTTCTCTGGGCATTCATGCAGGCAGAATTCTGTATTCATAATAAATAAACAAAAATATATAAAAGCATGAAGATTCAGTCATAATATTATAAAATATTTCTTCTTTCTCATACCATCCCATAATTTTCACAGGGTTATAGCAAAGCAACCATGAGTCTCAACTAAGAGGACTACAAAGTGCAGCTTCTATGTTACAAAGAGAGTTTCTAGGTAAGTCCAAAGAAAACATGGGTTACAAAACATGGGTCTTAGAAACTGCAGAGCTTAACACCTGCAGTTACAGATAACAGCAAATATAGCCTGATGTTTTGACTAAACAGTAGGAGTTCGCCCTAAAGACCTTACATATAACTTTCCACTACATAACCTTTCATGTTCTTCTTTGAACAAAAACAAAACACTAAAACCTTTTAAAAGGCAAGTTAGACACCAAACTATGCAAAGAGAAAGAAAGCAATTAAACAAGACATTTTTGCTCCAGAAATTATGGGAATTATTAGGCAGGAATTTTAACATAATTCAGAGTAATACATCAATGGAGCTGGTGAAAAAGGTTCACAAAATGCAATACTAGACTGAGAATGTGAACAGACATGACAATTAAGAAAGAAGTAGAAAAAAATGCCAAAAAAACAGCCATAACACAAATGAACAGTCTCAGCAGTGGACTAGACCCAGTTAAGAAAAATCAGTGAAGTTGAATATATGTGAGTACAGATGTCCCAATCTGAAATACAAAAAGATAACTAAGTACAGAAAGTCCCATGAATTGTGAGGCAATTATAATTATAACATATTATGACAGAAATATGAAATAAAGGATAAAATATGGGACTGAAATAAATATGTGAAGGAAGTCAGTCTACTTGAAGATAACAGTGTAATGAACCTTGTGGGATGCCAGGGAGATAAGCAGGGGTGGGGTAGAGATATAGCATGAATTAGAGAGGAGTAAAAAGTTTTAGTGTGCTGTTTTATAGTGTATTCACTACAAACCGCAGCAATAATATACTAAACATCTCATGAATTCAAACAAACTGATTTTGCATAGATTTCATATAAAATCCTAGCAACTTGAAGAGATAGATGTGTTTAATCTATTTGAAACATTATAGAATGTACTTAAATGCTACAAGGTCTCCAGCTCAATGTACATCGTCCATGCTTTATGAACCATGAAAAGTAAACTTAAATGAACAAAACGTTTTATTCTATGACCACCAAGGAAAGGTCACATGAGAAGCCAATAAGAATGTGGACATTTCTGAGCCAAGGAAAGAGGAAAAAGGGGAAAAAGCTCCAGCACATTGACCATGGGCTTCAAGCCTCCAGAGATGTGAGAACACAAATTTTTCTTGTCACATAATTGGAATGCACCATAACATATGTAGAAAAATATATAGCTTAAACACATGCATTTGAAGATAAGAAAAATTCAAAATAAAGAAAATGGAAGGTTTTGTACTAAAAATCTTGAGAAAGCATTGAAATCCTATAGAAAGCAGAGGAATATAAGCAGTATCAGGAATAGAAGGAACTGAAAACAAGGAGACAGTAGTAAAGTGAGTATGACATTACTCCTTGGAGATCCAGTGGGTTCATTTCCATACAATCTTACCAATTTTTAAGAGATACAAATTACTGTTACCAAAAATGAAAATGTCATATAACTTTTTATCCTATGTTTACCGAAGGAATAGCAGAGTATTAAGAGATATTAATGCTGATAATCTGGCAACATGTATGACATGAAAAAATATTTTAAAACATAAGATATAAGTATTTATGATACCTACACCTAAAACTCAGCAAACATCATGGAAGAGGAGGCAGGAAGATTATAAGAGGCAGAGGACCATGGCACCTGATGCAAAATATTATATTCATTATATGACATGGAAGCTGCACTGAAATCGCAACAATATTGTTGCCTGTAAAAATCTGGAATATGACAATACCACCTGGCTCAATAATGAAGATGGAGGAAATTTCACAATACACAACCCCTAGCTAAAGAACTATTGGAAATTAACAAGTACTGAGAGAGAAGGTGACCCAGTCTTCTCAAGGGATGAATACATGACAGGTTAGCCAATCCCAAGAGGTCACCCATAAATAAATACACAAATGAGCAACAATAAATGAGAATAGTGAAAAATAAGTAATCTTAATAGCTGGATTTTGTATAGAAATTGACAGCAGAATCCACCAAAAGCAGATATATTTTTTTGGCAATTTCAATTAAAATTCCTGTCAGTTACTTACAATGTCTTTCAGAATATATGTTCCGAGAGAGAAGCATTGCCCTAATACCTAGGCCAAAAAACACACTGCAAGAAAGGAAAACTGATGAACAATATCGATCAGGAACATAGATGCAAAAGTCTCCAACAATTGCAAAATCCCATCCATTCCAACAATGTTTAAAAATATATACCACTAAAGAGAGTGAACTTTATTTCAAATCTAGAATAGCATTTAAAATTAATTAAGGAATTTTGTTATTTTTTAAAAAGTCCAAAGAAGGAAATTTATATAAATACAATTGCTTCAGAAGAATCATACAAAAAATCCACATACACAGTCATAATAAAAGCTCTATGTTCATTCATAAAGATTCTGTAAATTTTTTTCTTTTTTTTTTCATTTTGGTTTTTCAAGACAGGGTTTCTCTGTATCATTGGAGCCTGTACTGGAATGAGCACTTATAGACCAGACTGGCCTCCAACTCACAAAGATCCACCTGCCTCTGCCTCCTGACATCTGGGATTAAAGGTGTGTGCCACCATCGCCTAGCTGATTATGTATCCTTTTATAACAAAACTTACTTAGAGCAGAGCCTTCACAGTCTTTTAAGACAGCAACAACAACAGAAAAAACTATAATTAATATCAAATGTAATGCTGAAGAATGAGATACTTTCCCTCTAATTCTGGTAAATAAACATAGTCCTTTTTTCTGTAAGTCTAATAATGTACTGAAATTTTAGCAAATCGTATAAGAAAATGAAAGGAAAGAAAACAAATACATTAGAAAAGAAATAGTCTCTTCTAATAACTAACACAATTTTCTAAGTAGAAAAACCCCATCTTTGTCAAAATCACTTGACATTAAAAAGTGAAAATACCTACAGTGTTGCAATAGAAAACATTAACATTATAAATATAAAATAATTCTTATATAGGAGAAACGAGAAGACAAAATCGAAACTCAGGAATTTAACACCATTACATGAAATTCAAAGACTATTGCATACTTAAGATAAAAATTTAAATATACATATGTAATCTCTCAATTGAAAAAAACATTGATAAATGAAACTAAAGAAGATTTTAAAAAACTAGTACATGTTTCTTATTCATGAGCAACAATATTAAATATTGTCAAGAGAAAGTCAACATTTTCCAGCATTCTATATAGGTTAAACTCAATACAAATAAAATTCTTAACAAGTTATTTTATACTTATTGTAATAATGATTATAAAGTTTTCATGAAAGTGCCAATACTCAGAATAGCAGATACAGTATTAAAAATGAAAATTAAATAATTGGATAGTCTAACTTCAAGACTTACTAGGAAACTACAGATAGCTCATTTTAAATGATCTGAAAATTGCACTCCAATTAATTAAACTCAAGCAAATAAAATTCTGTGCTATGCACAAACATGTATGAGGATATTTAACATTTAGGTCTTCAGACGTGTTTCTTTTACTGAATATCTACCCCTCTCCATGTTGTAGTTATGGTTTCTGAAGAAATAAAATCAGATGATAGTAGATTTACTAGAAAAATGTGAGTATTCAAAGAGATCTGACAGTACTCAGATTTGAATAATAACATCTAATGTTGAAAACCATTAAGTCTTGTCAACCTTACTTAGAAAACAAGTAACTTAGAATTATAAGACAAATCAACCTGGAGAGATGGCTCAGAGGTTAAGACCACTGGCTGCTCTTCTAGAGGTCCTGGATTCAATCCCAGCAACCATATGGAAGCTCACAACCATCTGTAATTCATTTTGATTCCCTCTTCTGGCATGTAGACAGAACACTGTATAAATAATAAACAATTTAATTTTTTAAAATAGACAAACTAACCAACAAAGCACTCCTTTGGAAAAAAAATGACCTGGTGACTACTTCAACCTACTTTAAAAAATGGAAAAACAATCAATTTATAATTTGTTAGTTTCTGAAAAACACTATAATTATTGGGATAATCTGTCAAATGCTTTTATTAAGACTTTTGTGGTCAAAATCTTGAAGTACTATAATTAAAAGAAGGTGATCCTTTGTGTGTTGATAACAGATTATTTATTGGATGACCTCTATTTCTTCAGAAGGAATACATGAACACTTCCAGACCATAAATTATTTAAAATCAGTATTCGCTACAAGAATAGAACATAATTCTTATTATTCTAAAAAGTCTTGAGTTAAATGAGAAGATACTACAAATAACATAAAATAGGTCTAATATTCATTTTCCTACTTCTCCAAAAGACAGAATTTCAGTGTCTCCAAAAGACAGAAATTCAGTGCTTAAGTAAAAACAATATGTTAATTTTAAAGACTAGTTTGAACAGAACCTGATGATGACAGTGTAAGACTTGTACCAAGCTTGGTAAATGGTAAATGAGATTACAATTAATAAAAATGTAGGCATTACAGTCTTCTTATTTAATTAGGCCTTCTTATTTCCAATAAACTCATTTTACTTTTATAATCATGAAAATAGTTCAGAAAATACTTTTTAAAATGACTTTTAGCTCTCAATCCAACCGTAATACTGTTCTGATTATCTGAGTCAGTTCAAGGTGATAATCTCTACTAGGTATATTGGGAGCCCATTGTATGTAACAGAACATAGACATTCTTTTTCTAAATTATAGTTCAACCAGGAGTATAGTCTATGTAAGTGTAGAGGCCCAAAAGTGTGAGCCTCTCTCCACCTTGACCAAAGGTCAGGGAGTTGAAACTTATCTCTATTTCTTCAAGATTACTGTGTTTCTACCTCAAACAAAGGTTTCACCTAGGTTCAGTTTAGATAGTTCTGCTCTCAAGGTTATTGTCAATAGGCGTGGCTAATATCCAGACCTTGTATTTCAGAAATAGAGAAATAGATATGTGTCTACCTCAATAAAAGTTTAAGGATCAAACCAAGGTTCCAGTTTCTTTAAGGAGATAACATTGGATTCCACCCAGGGAGTGGTTTGCTTACAGAATATCTTGGTCTAGGGTGTGAGTGTGATTTGTTTTGTCCTAGCAACAGAATGTTTAAGTATGGATGCAGCCCATGACCTTCAACTGGTGTATTCATTTCCTTGTATCCTACTAAAGTAGTTTATTTTTTTTTAAATCTTACTCCTACCTTTTGAGGATGGAGTATTTTAAGCAATTGAAAATTAAATACAGGTGATTTCAGTATTCACTGGAACTCCCTCCTTGTACTATTCTATGTTTTTCTGTTTTATTATTTTCACATCTTTATATTCTTTACTAATATTTATAAATCCCTATATAATATTTATTAATATTTCTAAATCCCACTGTGGCAAGTGGTAGTTTTGTTGAGGCTGGTCCCCAACACATAAGGATGCTGCAAAGCTAAAGGTGTTCCCTACATGCTTTAAGTGATTGAGAGTAAACTTTATGAAGTTCCTAGATAGAAAAACATCATAAATATGCATGTGACCGAATCCACAAAATACAGATTTATATTATCTCAGATACTTTTGTGAATTTGTGAAGTTCTTATTTTTATTTAAATTGTGTCAGTTCTTTCTAGGAGTTCACAACACATATACTTCAGAATGAGTTTTTTATTTTAATAGCTTAACTGTAATCTCTTTAAGTAAAGGCAGTGCCAGGAGATATTAATCTCTATATACCTCTTAATTTGTTTTCATATCTTTACTCAATATGCAGATAACTTCTTAAACACCAGTTCCACATATTATTCAGTGAATTTTACTTTATAGGAATGCTTGTTAATGCTGGGCAATATGCAGAATGCCTGTGTTTGTCTATATTACAACTAATTTTAAAACATGCTTAAGAAAGTATGTTATCATAAACTCACAAGTTCTGGCTCAATAAGCAAATACGGAGCATCAAGTGATAAAAGTCTAAATGTGTCATTCTCTGTATAAAGTCCTTGATGTCAACTGAATAATTTTTGCAAAGACTTTAAAGACATGAACATTGATTTTAAAATGTTATATTGGTGCTCCTGTTTCTGTGCAGGCCTCCTCTGTGAGTATTTTCTACATTGCTCATCCTTAAGAGTATTACTTGTTCTCACCCACTCACATCTTTATCCCAGTCCTGAACTCAAACAGACAGCTCTCTGGGAACCTACAAACCACTCTGGCCAGGTAAGCATGTAGGATGACTGTATATCTTCTCTTTTTCCTTTGCACCTTCAAATGAACCCCAGTCTCATCCTTACCTTTGCAGTGAAACACCTGATGCAGTCTCTCCCACCCCTGCACCCATATCCAGTGGATGACACAGATCTTTCTCTCCTAACCTCCCATCCCCTCTCATTGCATTGCTTGATCTTACCCCTCAAATCCAGAAAGCAATCTCTGGAAATCCACAAGCCAATCTGACCAGAGAAGCAAGAAGGCTCACAACAGATCCTCACTGCTTCCTCCATTTGTCCAAGGTCAGTCTCCCAGATTCTGCAGCAAACTTTCTGATGTGGCCTCTGCTCACACTCTGCCACCATTGTAAGGTGACTAAGCAGATTATGAAAAAATACCCTGAATTCCTCCCTTCATCAGACTCCCCCAGTCCCTTTCCTTTCCCATCTTTATTTCTAAGTGTCATCTCCCAATACTTAGAAACACATTTTATCTGGAACCCCATGGCCATACCTACATCTTTCAGAATCCCAGAAGAATTTCATGCCAGGCAACACACATGTACCAAAGTGTCCTAAGAATGAGAAGGCAAAAGTAACCTAGGCCCAAAACACCAACTGAAGAAGAAATGACCAGATATCAGCACCTAGAATTATAATTTTCTCAATCCCAGATGCCTAGATGCAAGTATAAAAGCACAGCCAATAACAGCTAGGATGATAAATCTCCACTAGAACCAAGCAACCCAACTGCAGCAAGCCCTCAGGATTACAACATAGTGGAAGAACAAGTCAAATACCTTAAAACAGCCTTTATGAATATGATAGAGTGATGGGGGAAGAGCCACTAGCCAATCACATCAAGTTGGGGTGTGGCTACTGGGACCCCAGGTAGAAAATCGAGAGAACACAGGTATGCTCTCTCTCCATGTGGTGTCTGCCAGAGGGATTGGATCGCGACTTTGGTAGAGTGAGCTCCCCTTTTTCCTTTCATTAAAAATACCTGTTTCTATTGAGCTAGCTTGGTTATTGATTTATGCCAACTTGATAATTCGTCATCATCTGGCGCCCCACGTAGCTGGGCTTAAGATCGCGCCCTCCAGGGCTCCCGCAGGGCTACTGCACTGCTGTGCACGGACCATTTCTGCGCCTTCACCAGCCGCGAGCAGAGGCTTTTCTGCTCGTTCCCCCCCCACGCCGCCGCCTCTGGGCACAAGAGGCAGTTTCTGCATACCCCACCCCCACAACACAGCCGGCACAGCATTTCTGTAGTGTTGGGTTGCTTCTGTAACTGCAGCTGCGCGGACTCGCTCTCCCTCTGCGGCGCCTAATTTGCCCCTACTGAACGGGAGGCTTTTGATTCAAGTGCACTGTGCCACCACAACCGGCGACACCTACTGGCAAGAAACGGTTACTGCACCTGCTTCAAACGCCACAGGTGAGTCCTGATGACCTGACAATGTCCGATAACCTGACAATCCGAGGTTTAGATAGCTTTTTCACTTACACTATGTGTGAGGTCTTCCAAGACACATATGAAGCTCTCCCTACAGGGTCATTTCTAGGATTCACCTTTTTTCTTGTATTCTGTACCTTTTTTGTAAAAGTCTGCCTTGACAAGACTAGGATGATACACTCTTTACAGGCTGAATCCAGGCTTCTTAGAAAAGAAATTGGAGATCTCAAAAAGAAAATGATCAGCTTAACTAACAATTTTCAGTCAACTGAGATTTATTTGGAAAAGGTACAGTCTGATAATAATTCACTTAAGGAGAGATTTAACATTCTGGAGGATAAAACAGCTGACTTAACACTTACTAATAATTCATTTAAGGAGAGATTCAGCACTCTGGAGAAGGAAACAGGTAATTTGGAACATGTGACTCAGTCCATG
>PVIU01033372.1:0-12567 GCA_004026605.1 Ondatra zibethicus
CACCTCCCATCCCTACCCCTACCCCCCCCCCCCGTGCTCCCAGCTTTTCCTCGGGCGATCTTGTTTGCTTCCAATTTCCAGGAGGATCTATATATGTTTTTCTTTGGGTTCACCTTGCTATTTGGCTTCTCTAGGCTTGTGAGCTATAGGCTTAATGTCCTTTATTTATGGCTAGAGTCCACTAATGAGTGAGTACATACCATATTCATCTTTTTGGGTTTGGGTTATCTCACTAAGGATAGTGTTTTCTATTTCCATCCATTTGCATGCAAAATTCAAGATGTCATTGTTTTTTACCGCTGAGTAGTATTATAATGTATAAATATTCCACATTTTCTTTATCCATTCTTCCATTGAGGGGCACCTAGGTTGTTTCCAGGTTCTGGCTATTACAAATAATGCTGCTTTGAACATAGTTGAACAAATGCTTTTGTAGTATGGTTGGGCATCTCTTGGGTATATTCCCAAGAGTGGTATTGCTGGATCCTGAGGTAGGTTGATTCCCAATTTCCTGAGAAACCGCCACACTGATTTCCAAAGTGGTTGGACCAGTTTGCATTCCCACCAGCGATGAATGAGTGTTCCCCTTACTCCACATCAAGAGGTAACATTTTTAACCTAACTCACTCCTTGTTCTGTATTTAATAGATGAGAAAGTAGTAGCAAATAATATGATACATCACTGTGTACCGTCACATTTATTGACTTATTTCATTCTCTCAAGTAGAATTAGACATGTTTGATAGACAGGGAAACTGAGACAAACTTAGACATGGAAGATCTGGTCCTCAAATCCTGCCAGTTTCTTCAGACCTTCCTCAAGTACTTTGCCAGATGACAGCTGCAGTTCAGAGAGCAAAGGCCAGTGTCCATAGTCACTCCGACTATTGGTGGCAGAGCAGAGGTTAGAGGTCAGCTGTCACTTGTCCACTATAAACCTGTACTCATTCATGTATGTGTGAGCCTCAGCAAGGGTTCTGTCCACTTAGTCCAAGGATTGGGTTCTGGTCCTTCTAGCTGAGTGAGAAGAAAACGGGTGATGTAATGGAGACCGTGCAGCAGGCAGCTGGAGTTAGGACTCATCCTTTTTCTTTCTGTTATGCTTACCTGGACTTTAGTCAGTGTATAGTCCTTTGAAAGCATGTGGCCAGTTGTGTCCCTAGGAAGAATAAAAATTAGCATATGTTGTAGAAAGCTTTCTCAAATGTATGATTCTCTTTGGTCTGTTGTCTTTATAAGACGTTAATGTATGCAAGGTAGGTTAATGGGGGGGTACTTAGAAACACAGGAAGTCTGGCTGGGCTACATAAACAAAACATTTCCTTCAGGTCTCATAGCCCCAAAGCATTGAACAGCTCCTTCCAGCAAACAATGAAGCAGAGCATCTGTCTACTGCTGACTGTGGGGGAGTCTTCTAGCTGCCCAGTGACGGGGTAGCAAGCTTTCTCTCTGTAATTGTCAGAGATGTGTTTTGATGTGTTGTTCCGTGGAATGCAACCGCCTTCTTCGCTTGCTGCCCCCTGCAATTGGAGCAGAAGTCATGGCCTCCATGGCCCGTTGCCTGCTGCTGCCCTATCTTTCTGTTGGTTTCCTTTCTCGGTAGTACTTGAGTACTGAACCTAGGACTTCCCACATGCTAGGCCAGTGTCCCACCATTGAACTATATCCTAGCCCTTAGTTTTTGCTTTGAGGCGGGGTCTCACAAAGTTGCCCATTCAAGCCTTGAACTCACTCTGTATAGTCCAGGAAGGTCTTAAACATGGCAGCCCTCTTGTGTTAGCCTCCCTAGTAATCAAGATTGTAGGCTGTAACACCAGACCTGGCCCTCTGTCCTTCTACTTACCTTCACTGCTCTCCATTGATTCCGTGAACAAAAGCTTTAAGGAACCAAATCCTTTTCAAGTGTTTTTTCCCTCACCACTCACATCCTATTGTCCCTAAGTCTTGGAGATTCTGTGGTTAGAATAATTAGTGTAGCCACCCTGTGTAGCGCTCCTGCAGTGCATATGTGCTGGCAGTGTGCCAAGGCCTTGCTACCCATCATTCCATTTAATCCTTGCATCCTCCTCTTAGTAATAGCTATACTCATTCTGAACATGAAGAAACCGAGTTTGGAAAGGTTGAGTGTGGCATTCAGAATTCTAGAGCCAACAAGTGGTAGGGCTCTAGGATAAGCTCATTTTTCTGTGTTTAATGTAGCCACCTTTTAAGTAACCAAAGACATCATAAGTGGGTTTTGCTGTAATGGCCCAACTTAGCAGGGATTTTCCTGGGTGGTGTATAGTGTTGTACATATGTCCTGTTTGGTAGAAACAATGAGAAGTATCATTTCAGCCAGTGGGTTTTTCTGTGTGTTGGTTACCAGCAGGGCATGCCCTCTGCTTATTGTTCATGGGAACATGCTCAAGGAATTCTGCAGGAAGGCCCCCATCCAGGATGTTACTGGAAGACCTGCTTGGCGGAGTTTGTGCAAACAAAGTATGACCCTGCCAGCTCAGCCAAAACTCCTGCATCATGCTGGGAGGGCTGTGTGACCCTAGCGGAAAACACTGCTGTCTTCATCACCCAGCCAAGAAGCTGCTACGGGGTGGGTCTCCAGCTTCCCCCTCTCTGCCCAGGGGCTTCTGCATAGTCTCCCTCTGCTTAGATATGGTGTGCACATTGCTGTCTATACAAAATACAGGCCCAGTCAGATCTCCTTTAGCTTCTGAGCCTCTTTCGTGGTGTTTCCCATTGTTTGTAGAAGAATTTGCTAGTACTCCTCCCTTAAAAATAATTATGAGCCAGGCAGTGGTGGTGGCACACACCTTTAATCCCAGAGGAATGGAGACTGGTGGATCTCTGAGTTTGAGGCTAGCATGATCTACAGAGCAAGTTTCAGGACAGCCAGGGCTACATAAAAAAAAACCCTGTCTCAAAAAACAAAATCAAAAACCAAGCAAATTGATAAAATACACATTAAAAAATTTGTCAGTTTGTGTCAATGCTTTCATCTTGTAAAGCTGAAACTGTGTATATCAAAGAGTTACACACACACACACACACACACACACACACACACACACACACACACACACACACACACACACACGAGATCCCTCGGAACCATTCTGCTTTCTGCCTCTGACTACTTTAGGAATCTTATATAGACAGAGTCATGCAGTGTGTGTCTGTTTGAGCTGAGTTTGTTTCACTTGGGTTTATCAATGTGTAATGTATCAGAATTACATTCCTCTTGAAGGCTGGCTAACATTCCATTGCATATGACTCAGTATGACACTGTGTGGTTTTGCCCCTGTCAGCCCTGCCAGCCTCCTCACTTTGGGTGTCCTTACCTCCTGCTCTCTCCACTCTAGTCACAATACTTTTTTTCAGTGTCTGGGAAAAGACCAGGCATGCCTCTCTGTAGTGTGTGTCAACTAGCGCAGGATCTGGCATGCAGCGGAAGGGGCTCAGCCGTTGCTTGAGAAGCAAATGGCACAATGTAGGGTGGGCAATCAGGCGCCTGGAACACAAGCGTGAGTCCACTCCCGGAGCCCCATGAGTGTGAGCTTCAGATGATCTGATGTAGTAATCACTGGACTGGAGAGGGATTAAGATATTTCCATAATATAATGTGGTGTGTTTCTTTTCTAAAACAGATGTGCTCTTGTTGCTTCATGAGGAAGCAATTAAATGTGTTTGATTAAGACATCCATAAACACTCTCATGTATTTGAGGCTACTTTATGCTGCCGTCTCTCTCGGTACTTTCTCTCTGTTGTTTCTGCTTCTCTGAACCATTCTCTGAGATATCATTTTTTGTCTTCTTTGATTAAGTAGCTTTCTCGTGGATGACTGTCTTCAGGGTACTGTGACCCTAGGTGTCTGCTCTTGTATTTACTGTGCAGTACAAACTCAGTATCCACCAGTGCAGCTGCCCTTCTTCCTGTTGACCCTTCCTGTGCCCAATATCCAGCTTTTCTCACCTCTTTCCCCATTCTTACTGCATTTCCCTCTCCTTTTCCTAATATATTTTTTGACAATTGGCTGTGAATGTGAATCCTAAAGCATGTTTTTTTTTTTTAAATGTCAGTAATAGTTATACACTGTTACACTTAGAAACTGCTGTTAGTTTGTGGTAATAACATTTATGTAAAATAACACATTGTATTAAGGCTACCTTACATGTAATGATTTCATTTTTTATATAACCTTTTATTCTTGAGGCTTTTCGAGTCCCAATTTATGCTTTTTAAAAAATATGTGGTTTTTTCCATTTGAAATATAAACAAAGCAGTGAAAAGCTAGTTAACTTTCTCTATTAAAGGGTTTCAACAGTGGGTTGCCTATTGCAAATTATGTATGAAACACAAGATTGAAGTACTTTAAGAAGATCTTTTTGGAGAGGTTTAAGAGGTTTCTTCCAGCCTTAGCTTCGTTTCTTTTCTGCTCCTCCTAGTATTTCAGCAGGATTAGGTTTTTTGAATCAGTGGATCAAGTTTTAATTTTCCTGTTCCTTCTTTATACTGACATATGCTTTGGCAAAACAAAAAAGGGACCTAAACATGTCAGCATGATTTTCATTCAGTGAATTAAAAACCATAAAAGTAACAAGATCAGATCCAAATCCCTAAACTCCTGACATGGTGGTTTTGTCCTTTTCAGTCCCAAGCTTCGTATTACGACTTTGAAAGCTTTCTGCCTAGAAGCAAAAGTTTATGATTTATTTGAAATAGATTACAAGGATACAGGCCAGAAAGAGGTAGGTTTGAATCCCAGTCTTGTCACTCAAACCCATGGGCCAGTCACTAACATCTCTGAGACTCAGTTTTTTGTTTAGGAAAAATGGGACTCTTAATTTGAGGAGGGCTTTGGAGGTGCTTAGTGATCACATAATTTAACTGTCTGCTTTGTCTTTAGAGACTGTCTTTATTTAAATTCTTTTTGTCATAGAAGAAAACAATATGTAGATGCCACGAAATATTTGCCATGTGTCCTCCCTCACCGGTACACACTGAGCATGTACCCAGAACTTGGGAGGGTTCTGCCATTGAATCACTGCTACCGTGCCTCGAACTTAAGACTGTACTTGCTCAGCTCACCTAGGATTGTTATAAAAAATCAGTCAATGACTTTTGAGACGGGCCATTCTGGGTTTGACTTCAAATAATATTCCAAATTTAGGCTGGGCCTGGCAGCTCATGTCTATAATCGTAGCACTGGGGAGATTGTGGGTGACATAGTAAGACCCTGTCTCAAAAATCCCCAAATAGCAACAAAGATAACCACATTTGGTTGGACCTCATTTTCTTCACCTATAAAAATGGGGTTTGTGGGGCTGGAGAGATGGCTCAGTGGTTAAGAGCACTGAGTATTCTTCCAGAGTTCCTGAGTTCAATTCCCAACAACCACATGGTGGCTCACAGCCATCTATAATGGCGCCCCCTTCTGGCGTGCAGGCACACATGGAAGGAATGCTGTACACATAATAAATAAATAAATCTTAAAAAAGAAAGTACATTCAATAAAGAATAAATTTTTTAAAAAATGGGGTTTGTGGTGGCTAGTGTTATATCGACTTGACACAAGCTAGAATCATCAGAGAGGAGAGAGCCTCAATTGAAAAAAATGCCTCTGTAAGATCAGACTATAGGCAAGCCTGGGACATTGATAGAGGAGGGCCCAGCCCATTGGGGATGGTCCTATCCTTGGACTTGTGGTCCTGGGTTCCATAAGAAGGCAGGCTGAGGAAGCCAGTAAACAGCACCCCTCCATAGTGTCTTTTTTTTTTTTTAATATTTATTTATTTATTATGTATACAGTATTCTGTCTGCGTGTATGACTGCAGGCCAGAAGAGGGCACCAGACCCCATTACAGATGGTTGTGAGCCACCATGTGGTTGCTGGGAATTGAACTCAGGACCTTTGGAAGAGCAGGCAATGCTCTTAACCTCTGAGCCATCTCTCCAGCCCCCTCCATAGTGTCTTTATCAGCTCCTGCCTACAGGTTCCTACGGTTTGAGTTCCTGTCCTGACTTCCTTCGGTGATGAACAGTGATGATGAAGTATAAGCCAAATAAGCCCTTTCCTCCCAAGTTACTTTTGGTTGTGGTGTTTCATCACAGCAATAATAACCTGACTAGGACAGGGGTCATGATCTAGTAAGACCATCCAGGATGTAGCTTTCAAGCCTTCATCTCTTGTTACTCCTTTTATTGTTATCTGCTCTTCTGGTTCCTTAAATGAAACATGGTTTCCTTGCACCTCAAAGCTTTTACACATGCTTTTTCTTGGAAATTCTATTTGCCCTGCCAGCACTAGAAACTTGAACTTACTCTTCAGATCTAGTGAGGTGTACTAGTTAGGATAGTGTAAATTATGCTGTAGTGACAAGCAGTCTTCTATCTCTATGGTTTATAACACTTCGCCATGGATTATAACAATAGACATGTATTTCTCAAACTACATCTTAGGTACTCTTCTTTATAATCATCCTGGGCTGATGGACACTCTATCTCAGCTTGTATTGTCATCCAGAGAAACAAATGTGACCTGGAAGCTTCTGCCCTGAGCTGATGCTCAACATTTTTACACACATTTCCTTAAATCATGCAAGTTGTGTAGTGTAATTTCATGGTAGGAACATGCATTCCTGCTTGTGCCTGTGAACCAGAGACACAGAGCAGTGGTGAGTTGACCTAGTGACCTGCCACATTTAGATGTCATTTCTCTAGGACAGGTCTGTTGAGCTGCTCCTCTGTGGCCCCCTTTCTTTTTTTATTTCAGTCATGACAGCACTTCTCACACTCTAGCCAAATTCTGTAGGAGTGGGATGAAGAGCAATAGCTTCATTCAAATCCATTATCTCAGTTCTTAGCACTCAGTGTTTACAACATGGAGAAAGGAAGGCAGGACATTTATGCTGGGCTGTGTTGCTAGGTTGTTATGATGATAAATGTGAAGCAGTAATGGCTGTGTATGGTAAAATGCCTTTCTTAATGGTTTATGCTCATCGTTGTGATGATGAAGATGCTGACAATAAAAACTGACATTTATCTGAGTGGTGCACGCCTTTCATCCCAGCACTTAGGAGGCAGTGGCAGGTGGAGCTCTGAGTTCTAGGCCAGCCTGATCTACATAGCAAGTTCCAGGACAGCCAGAGCCACGTATGCAAGCACACACAAGCAAAACAAAACCAAACTGATAGTATTCACCAAGCCCTGATAGGTTGCTTTCTGAGTCAACTGGTGCTGCGGTTGTTATGTGTTTCAGGGGACTCATGCTCTAATTTGGGTGTGAGGTGATTCCTAACTATTTAGTCATAGTAATCAGGATGGTGAAGGTTAGTTTTGAGGTGATTCCTGAGTGTTATAATAACCAGGATGCTGAAAGTTGAATGATGTTGAGGTTTAGCAATAGCGTTATTTCTGTAGTGTCCCTCATTTGCATTGCTGTGGAATGGAAAAGAAGAACATTTTAGAGGAAGGGAAAGCTAATTGTGGCTAATTGGTTGCTTTTATTGAACATTTCAAATGTGTCAGGGTCAATGGTAAATGCTCATTTTAGTCTGTCTCGCCTGTTGGGTTCCTGGTAGACAGCTGAGATTTTGAGAAGACATGTCTGCATCTTGTAAGTAGCTTGGCTGAGTGTTGACTCTGGGTCCACCTCGCCTGTCTGGTTCCGTAATGTCTCTTACTTGCATTTACCAGATAACTCAATGGGAACTAAGCATGTGTATTGGCATCTGTCAGGAGTGTGAAGATTGTCAGCTAACAGATCAAAGCTGTAGACTGTTGAGCTAGTGAACAGAGTGGTGTTAAATTCTTGACTGGTGGTCAGCATCTTACTAGAAAAAATAGTTCAACTTTTTTTTTTTTTAATGTGTGTGTGTGTGTGTGTGTCTTTTTTTCAGAGTAACCAGGGAACACAGAGAAATGCTGGTAAAACTGGCCAAACAGAGCACCAACAAGGCCAAAGAAAATTTACGGAAGGTTCGCACTAATGCAATGAATAAGCTGAAGAAATCAAAGGACAAAGCCTCAGAGGACACCATCAGGCTCATAGAGAAACAGGTACTGTTGCCAACAGATGTAGTGTTTCTGTGTCTGACCCAAGGAGTCTGTGTATTCCTATGTGAGGCAGGGACAACAAAACAGAATGCCTCTGGCCATTTCATTCACACGAGCAACACTAAGTCCCTGTTCTAAGTCTAGCCTTGCTAGCAGGATCCACAGGAGAGGAGAAGAGGCTGTTGATTCTTGGTTGTATGCTAGGCTCTGTGCTGGACACTTTACACAACAATCTGTAACTCCAGCCCTAAGGGATCTGACACCCTCTTCTGGCCTCCCTGGGTACCGAGCACACACGTGGTGCACAAACATATAGATAAAACACCTATGCAGTTGTTTTTGTTTTGTTTTTTTCTAAGGCCATCTGCACCTGTAGTACTTTATGTTGTATTTTACATTTTTACTGTGGAATTTATTTTTATGCATTTATTAACCACTATGACAGATTAGAACTAGAAAAACCATTAGCTTTATATCCTCTTTCATAATTTGTTTGTTATTATAAATCTTTATAGCCTTCTTAAAGGATAGTACAACAGATGCCCCAACCATTTATTTCTGATTTATAACTTAGGAACATATCTAAGAGAAATTGTCAGCCTTGATTTACAGGGCTGTGTGTATCATTGGCGTGTTATGTCTAGTGATAGAAAACTAGGAACCAAGTTCCTGAAAGTCATTGTTTGTGTCCGTTGGAATTCTGGTCATTGGAATCTATATTGAAGTTACGAAAAGATTTCATTGACATGAAAATTTTTTAGAATTATTAATTTTTTCAAAACAGGGTTTCTCTATAGCCCTGGCTGTTCTGGAACTCACTCTGTAGACCAAGCTGGCCTCAAACTCAGATCCGCCTGCCTCTGCTTCCCAAATCCTGGGATTAAAGGTGTGTGCCACTACACTGGTAAATGTATTATTTTTTAAAATAGTGTACTATGCAATAACATTACAGTTACATTTTTATAAAGACAAGCTGTAGCTGGAGAGATGGCTCAGTGGTTAAGATACTGATTGCTCTTACAGAGGACCCAGATTCATTTCCCAGCACTCATATGGTGGCTCCCAACCATCTGTAACTCCAGTTCCAGGGGTTCTGACCTCTGTGGGCACTAAGCATATATGTGGTGTACTTACATACATGCATATAAAATACACACACACATGCTGGGTGGTGGTGGTGTATGCCTTTAATCCCAGCACTTGGGAGGCAGAGGCTGACAGATCTCAGTGAGTTTGGGCAAGCCTGGTCTACATAGCGATTTCCAGGACAGCTGAAGCTATTACACAAAGAAACCTTGTCTGGAAAAAAAAAAAAAAAAACAACAACAACAGAAAACCATACACACATAAAATGAGTAAGTCAAATAAAGAAGTTTTGAAAATACACAGGCATACAAAGATGGGTAGCTTGTAATTATCAAAATATCAGAAGTTATTTCAGTGATGGAATTGTGAGCAGCCTTTGATTGTATGGAATTGACCTTTTCTTATAAAATCGTTTTCTAAATTCTTTGGTGGTCAGATTCTTTTGAAATATTTTTATAACAATATTTCTTTCATCTTTGTTGTGTAAGATTGAAATGATTGAGCTATAGGTTCTGTCTCAGTCATTGTATCTGATCCCTGACTCCCTCAGCCCCTAACCCAGGCCAGCTCTGATGCAGGACCAGGGATGTTCCTGCTCAGGACTCCTGACATCTGCCAGCCTGCTGTGGTACCTTCATTTTAGTTTGCGATAAATGGGCGTGCCGAACATTAAAGCATTTGGCAGACACTGCCAGTGGCTCTGGCCAAGATCCTTTCACTGCCGTCTTTCTGTGAGAAGCAGCTCTCTCTGGAATGAGTGAAGCCGAGTGCTAGTGAAGCTCAAGGAGGGGGGCTCCTTTAGGCAGGCAGCAGGCTGGGGGCCACACCGGATAAGTTGGTCTTGATGAAGGATGACTTGTGTGCAGGTGTGCCCAGAGCTGTAGTCTGTGCTCCTGTCACCCTATGCTGTGTCCTTAAAGTCTTCCATTCTCTTTAACTGGTATCCAGGAAACACAGTGGCTCTGTGTTGTTGGTGATAGTGTATAATTTTATAAGGCGCGGTGTGAGAGTGGAAATGCTTCTTGCTTTGGAGTCAGGCATTCACACCCTAGCTCTTTTACTTCCCAGCTGTGAAAGTGAGCAAATGGCTTCACTCACCTGTGAGTCTCTTTGCTCATCTGTGAAGTGGAATGGTCTGCGCCCATCTCACAAGAGTGATCGGAGGATCAGAAGACACCTGTGCTTAAACGTGAATAATATTGATGGTCCTTGATAACCTTCACTCTGTCTACTGTGGTTCCTGGCCTTGTGATTTTAAAGGAAATGGAATTAAGCCTCTCAGTGACCCTAGCACAACATGGCTAGGGTGAGAAGGAATAGGCCAGGTGCTGTGGAGTGGGACTGTCAGTCAGGAGACCACATCACATGAGAAGTTAGTGGGTAGAGCAGAGTGGGCTGAGCAATCTTGCCCAAGATTACCTTGGTTTAGTTTTCTGTAGAATGGGTACAATAACTGTCCACTTTATAGGGGTTTTGTGGGATGGTCGGATTTCAATAATAAGTTAACAGAAACAGAAAGATTTTATACAGTAGAAACTCCTATGTAGCTGCTAGGTGAAAACTACACCTAATGCTAAAGGAGACAGCAGCATTTCATGTGCCATGTGGACCGTTAACCAGTGTCTGCATGTGGTGAGTACTCAGCAGCAGGAGCTGCTGCTGCTGCTGGTGCCATTAATCATCAGTGTTTTAGACCCTAATAAAGATGAAGATGGTGAGCCTGTAGGCGACCTGTGCCCAGGGCCTTTTGTACTTACCAGCTGCTAGAATGCTAGTAAATACTTTTGTTGATGGAGTAGCTTGAAGTCAGAAAGTGGTGGTAAAAGCCACAGTAACACAGCCAGCATTTGCATAAAATAATACGCTTATGGCAAGCTTGTATAGCCCTGTTTTTACTTAACTGTTAGCTGAGGAAGGGACTAGCACCTCTCTAGCACCTTGATGGGTGAAGAAACAGACTTAGAGTAGAAATGTCCCTTGCTCATATTCTCCCATGTTATCAGATTGTTAGCCTGGGTATTCCCCTCCATTTCTCAATCCTTCTACCCTGATAACCTTCACCCTTGGGTGGTCCAGGCTGGCAGCCTGCAGTGCTGGTGTTTGCTGACCACTGCTGCTGGCCTCTGAAGGGCAGCTCCAGGGACCAGAAGCGTCTCAGACATTTGTGACTGACTGCAGAGGAGGGAGCAGCTGCCATTCTGATGCAGACACTCTTGCAGAGTGTCCAGCAGTCCCAGGAGCTGTGCTTTTCCAGCTGGAAACTGTGTAGCTTTTGCTATGGTGAGAGCTGTCCTGCCTGGGCCCAGTTGCTGCCAGCCCTGTTTAGTTTCTGTTCTTCCAAGCCATGCATTTAGTTCCCAATTCCTGCCAAGGCCTGTGGTCGGCAAATAAAGATGTCAAGCAGCTGCTGTGCTGCTGAGCACACAGATCTGCACACTGTGCTAGCCCTCAGAGCTTCCTGCCAGTGCTGCCTGCCTTCCATCTCAGCCCCATTTAGATTTAGAAGGGAGACTGCAACACCTACTAAATCATGTTTTTATTCTTAGGAAGGCATGCATACTTGCTGCAGAAAAATTCAAAGACCTTTAATAATTTTTCTGTTAATAAATACTTCCTGACAACTTGATATGTGCTGTGTCTTAGGTGGGACATGACCAGTACAAACCTAAAAAACCTTTTATCTTCCCATCACTAAAAGAATGTTAAGATTTTGGCATGTTATATACATATATGAAAGAAATTTAAATGGAATCACAGTATAATAAGGGAGACAGTGCTCCAACTAGACATCATATGCCACCAGGTAAAAAGACATTTTATGCCAGCAAATAAAACCTCCAGTCAGGAGTGAGTTACATCTCGTTGAGTCATTGGCCAAAAAGGTCCCATAGACCCCCCCCCCCAAAATTCACAGGCTATTGTTCAGACTGTTGATTACTCTCTATACCCTGACGGTAGGGCCCTATTGCTGAAGACAACTTATGTCATCAAGCGTGTAAATCGAGGTGGTGCCCAACTAGAAGCTTCACCCCTGCCCACTAGTCTTCATGGTGCTGGAAAGTACTTTGCATTGTCCCTGAAGAGAAAAATAATCACTTTCATCAAACTACAAACCCTGTGACTGTTGTAATGAGGGGCTCGGGCTGCGTTCCCGGCGCCGGGCCCCTTGTTCTGTCCCACCCGGCTCCAGGTGTGTACCCGAAATAATTACACAAAAACTGTATTCATTTACATACTGCCTGGCCCATTATCTCCAGCCCCTTATTGGCTAACTCTCACATATTATTTTAGCCCATCTCCATTAATGTGTATCGCCACTTGAGTTGTGGCTTACCGGCATGAGTCTAACCAGTGTCCATCTTGTGCTGGAGAAGCATGGCGTCTGCTCCACTGACTTCTCTCTCACAGCATTTCCTTCTATCTACTCCGCC
>PVIU01033373.1:0-12460 GCA_004026605.1 Ondatra zibethicus
CCCTTATCTGATTTTTTATGGGGCAAAGGAATTCTGGTCCTGGAATGGCTAGGGCTGGAGAATTATTGGTTTTAAGGATATATATTACTGGGAATTTTTTGTAAGGAATAAAAAAGAGAACAATAAAGAAACATGGACAGACAATTCTAGTTGTGAGTAGATATCTTACCTCTCTGATTTTAACCCTCAAATTTCTAAATCCCCTTTAACAATTCATGGTATTTTTAACTGAACCCTAGAAGGGAGTCTTAAAGGTGAAAACTTTTAAGACCCTCTAAACTTGAGATCTTTTTTATTTTTTTTAATTTTTAATGTTTTGTGCAATTCTTAGACATTAACACTGCAGATGGCAATACTATGACAGTGTCAAGAAAAATAAGCACATGTGTGCTTTCATTATTTGCAAGGATGTGTTGTCTCAAATAATCTCCTCAATGGGTACTGAGAATACTTTTTTAACTTGGAGACACATCACAAATTGCCCTCTGTGCTTTATACTCAGTTGCCTTCTTGTTGTTCTAGCAGCAGATATGTGGGAGGACCCAAACCTCATTTATATTTTACCAATTAATCTTCACAATACAAGTAAATATTGTCCATAATTACTTATTCTTATCCCCAACATGACATCAATAATGTCTCAAAATAAAATTGAATCTCCTAAGAAGAAAATTTAGAAACTACAAAAAATTTTTCTGCAAAAGTTGACAGACGGCTACTATAGTTGTTGAATTAA
Source organism: Ondatra zibethicus (assembly GCA_004026605.1). Lineage (NCBI taxonomy): Eukaryota > Metazoa > Chordata > Mammalia > Rodentia > Cricetidae > Ondatra > Ondatra zibethicus. The sequence goes on from PVIU01033373.1 coordinate 737, forward strand.
ACAGCAAAATGTTACTTAGATGCATTCATTTTCTTTGTTTTAGATACAAACCTAGCACCTTTTCCTAGTCTTACAATGTGTGAAAAATAATTTGTACTTTTTCTCAGCTGTGATCCTAGACATAGAAAAACAACAAAAAGCCCAAAGATTTTTTTCTTCAGATTAGCTTTTATTATTGATTGTGGATTTAATGTGTGGCTCAAGATAAGCCATTTAAGATGTGGCTGATAAAACCCAAAACTTTTTGTCAGTCTAGTTCTTCCAATTCCATAATGAATATAAGTGGCAATAATGTACATTCTCATTGTTCCTGATCTTAAAATTAAATCTGAAATTTTTTAACATGAGTATGATATTAGCTATGGCTTTGCAATATATAGCAAAATGAAGAAACATGATGAAATCTATGTGAAAAATTGAAAAAACTATACTTTTAATAACTACAAATATATATTATCATTTTGTTGTCACAATTCACATATTTTTTGTTGTATATCTCTTTTAAAAGTATTACAGTAATAGCTATTTTACTAACTTTGTCTTTAAAACTTAATTGTTGAGGAAGATATTGCATATGTGCTGCAACTTCATTCTCACAAGGCTCTGTAACTCTGTATCTGCAAAATATTCTGAATATTACTATACATGGTTAGGTGTAATAGTTTTACTTTCGTGTTACATAGCATGAGTTATTTATTTTCAATTCAATCTGCCTAGACTTTCTTATAAAGCTGGCATAGTGGTGATGGACTCTTTCAGTTTATATTGATTTGAATGTTTTTAGAGTTTTTTGTTGCATTAATAAAACATCACAGACAACTCAATTGATTACCAACATTAATGTATTGCTCAGGTTTTTTGAGTTAGGAGTGTTCCCAAAAGGTACTGATCATAAAGATAGTGTCAGATTTGGTATCTGATGAGGGCTTTTCTATGCTATAACATGGTATTTTCTTGAGTGTTACATTGGCCATGATTGAAACCAACTAGCTCTGATTTTGCAAACCATTTTATGGAAACTGATATTTTATTGAGGGAGGATCCCTGATATCCTAGCAATCTACTCAAGAACCAACATCTCAATTTTATTATCATTGTTCTTTCTTTCAAAAATATGCAATTTTAAGAAACACATTCATTAATGTTAGAGTATTCAGCTTATGTCTCAAATTTTATGTCTTTCTCACATGTAATATAAATAAACTCATCTCAATGACCCATCTAATTTATTACAGTATCAACTTTATTTTGACATCAGAAAGACTTCACCATGTATCATCTCTGTCCTATATGAGAGAAGCTCCAAATATGGTTCATTCTAAAGCCAATTTGCTCATCACCTAGGAGTCTGAAAATTTAGATAAGACATGTATTTCATAAATGTAATAAGGAAAAGGAATAGGAAGAATAGTGTCATTCAAAAAGAGGCAAATAGATAAGAAAAAAAGTGACAATGGATCCAAGGTAAATCTAATACTTGCAAGGTTAAAAAAATAAACGAATAAACATAGAAGACATAAAAAATATCTTCGAATTTCTGTCTTACAAACCATAATATTCCTAATTGTCTTGATGGGAGAACATGAAGAAATGATTTCTAGAAAAAATAATTACCTTGCCACCACATTGATGCTGTACTTTGAAATTTCCAGGTTACTTATTCTGTGACCTTTAAACTCAGCCTCAAAGTCTAAGAACACAAATAAAATGCAAACATATTCTTTCCCAGAATCAATATAAATGGTGCCAGCCCATTTGCCAGTGCTATACTTATTTCCATCTGATTCCTTAGCAGCAAAACTCTCATTTGCTTATTTTCTATTAACAAGTCTTGACGTTTCAGTTTGCACTATATCTAAAAATTAAAGCACTATTAAAAGCATTGTAAACTCTTTCCAGACTACTTCTCCACATATTTCTATACTCTTTTTGTAAAGCAAGACAACAAGTTCTGATGGCCATGCTCTGGTGTAGTCATAATATTTACCCATATCTTGCTCTTATTTTTCTCTCTATTTCTATTTTATGGTTGCTTTTGCCAGCATGTATGTATATTTGCCAAGTAATCATCTGGTCCCCACCCCAACGTTAGAAAATGGCATCATATACCTCAGAATTGGAGTAATGGATGCTTTGGAGTCACCATATGGACACGTGGAATTGAACTTCATCCTTTGCAAGAGGAGCAAGTTCTTAACTGCTGAGAAATGGCTATAATACCTTTGGTTACAAGCTTTGATGTCAGCAAGGTATCTGTTAGCAGACAAAATATCTGGGATGTGCAACTTGCAATATCAAAGTTTTGTTATTAATCACACTTTCAACATTTTAATCCACAGTCAATTTTCACAATAATCTGGGCCTACATTGAGACATTTCTTCTGGTTGATTTTAGTTTGAAATCTATTCTTGGTAAATATTAGTATTGCTGCACCTGCTTGTTTCTTAGGTCCATTTGATTGGAAAATCTTTTCCCAACCCTTTACTCTTAGATGGAGTCTGTTTTTGAGGATGAGACGTGTTTCTTGTATACAGCAGAAGGCTGGATCCTGTTTTCATATCCATTCTCTTATCCTGTTTCTTTTTATAGGTGAATTGATTCCATTGATATTAAGAGATATTAATGACCAGTGGTTGTTAATTCCTGTTATTTTTCATAGTAGTGTTTGTGTTCTTCACTTCTTTGGATTTTGCTGGCGGGGCTTATCTGTTGCATGTGTTTTGGTGAGTGCAGTTAGCTTCCTTGTGTTGGGATTTTCCTTCTAGTACTTTTTGTAGGTCTGAGTTTGTGGATACATATTATTTAAATCTGGATTTCTCATGGAATATCTTGTTTTCTCCATCAATGGTGATTAAAAGATTTGCTTGGTATAGAAGTCTGGGCTTGCATTTCTGGTTTCTTATTGTCTGCAGCACATCAGCCCAGAACCTTCTGACTTGCAGTGTTTCCATTGAGAAGTTGTGTGTAGTACTGACAGGTCTACCTTTATGTCTTTCTTGAACTTTTTTCTTTTTTTAGCTCTTAATATTTTTTTTATTCAGTATGTTTTGCATTTTGATTATTATATGTTGAGCAGTCACGGTATTTTTTTTTGATCCAGTCTATTTGGTGTTCTGTAACCTTCTTGTTCCTTCATAGTGATATCCTTCTTTATGTTGGGAAAGTTTTCTTCTATGATTCTGTTGAATATATTTTCTGTGCCTTTGAGCTGAAGTTCTTTATTATTTCTCTTTTATTCTGCTGGTTATAATTGTCTGTGTAGTTCCTGTTTGTTTACCCAGATTTTCCATTACCAGAATTCCCTCAGTTTGTGTTTTCTTTATCACCTGTATTTTGGTCTAAAAATCTCAAACAGATTGCTTTACCTCTTTGATTGTTTCTTCTTGGTTTTCTTGGGTTTCTATGAGTGATATATTAATTTCTTCCATTTTTTTATTTTCCTCTATTTCTTTGAGGGAATTTTTCATTTCCTTTTTAATGGTCTCCATTATTTTCACAAAGTCATGTTTAAAATCTTTTTTGTTCTGCTTCTTCTGTGTTAGAATGTTCAAGTCTTCCTGTTGTCTGACCACTGGGTTCAGGTGTTACCATGTTGCTTTTTAGATTGTTGGATGAATTCTTACATTGGTGCCTATCCATCTCTTCCTTCAAATGAGGCCAGCAGTGTCTTTGTGTTTTGGTCCAATCCTTGCAGTGGCTGTCTGAGTGTTTGCTATTTTTTCTTTGTCTGAAATGTACTATCAATATCTTTGTCTCAAGAAACCTCTGTGGTCTCTCTACATCTATTCTCTTGGTCTTCTCTCCTGGTTTGTTCTCATGGTCCTCTCTTAGTTTTCTCAGTGTTGTAGGAAGGTTTTGTTCACCTCAGTATCATAGCAAGCTCTTCGTCTCCTCAATATTGGAGCGAACTATGTTTCAAAGTTCCACCGAGGTTGCACGGCGATAGGTGAGTTAGGGGATGGGTTGTGGACAATAGCTTGGAGGGTAGGGTGGATGGACTTGTGTAATGGGGGAGCCTACCTGCAGGAAACTCTCCTGTTGGCTGGCTAGAAAAGCCATGGGAGTTGGAAGAAGGGCCCAAGGATTTGTCCCACTGTTGATGTCTTAGAGAGTGGTGTATGCCACCATGTGGCTGTTCACTCCCCTTTTAGTTCCCCTCAGTATTGCAGCAAGCTATGTTTTCCTGTGGTAATCTTTAAGAGGTGTTTTTTTTCTTTTACCTTAAAAAAACATGTATTTTCCCCAGGCCTTGTTTTATTGTTTGGTTTTATATTTAAATAAATTATACACATTTAATAATTTTTTGTTAAATGTAAGATTGTAGTTAGTTTCCTGCATTTGGTATTTGTATATCCAAATGTCCTATCATCACTTTTTGGGGAAAATATTGCTTTTCCCCACAAATTGTTTTACGAGTTTCATTAAAAGTTAGGCAAGCAAAGTGGAATAATATAGTCATGTATTTTCAAATCATTTTTATTGATCAGTGCATCAATCTTTATTCAGCCACTACATTGCTTTTACTTTAGCATTATATTGTGTTTTGAAAATCAGAAATTGTAAATCTTAAAAGATTGCTTTGGTTATTATCTGTTTAATGAATACCCATATAAAAATTAGGATTAAAATATCAAGTTAAAAATTAGACAGGGAATTTAATACTGGTTGCATTTCTTCCCTAAGAAAGTTTGAAATTTTTTGTTTTCATAGCATTATATTGTCATCTACTCCATAGACAAGGATGTTCTTATACTTATTTGACCTTATAAAAAATATTAACTCTCCTGGTCATCATGTCACCTACACTTGTTCCTTGTCCTTGACCTCAAGAGTCAGAGTACAGAGGAGCTCTGTCACTTTCAGGCCTCTGTACTCTACATAGGAAGTCCTGAAAAAACCAGTACTCCATAGGGAAACCCTATCAAAAAAAAAAAGAAAGAAATGCAAACTCCTATATTGATTTGTATATATAACTTTCTATTTATTTTATTTTTCTTAATGCTATTTTAGATGAAGTTATTTTCTTACTTTCAATTTTGGCTCCTCTGTTGTAAATAAATACAATTACATATTGTATAATATATTGGGTGTTATATCTCTATATCATATTTTATGCCCACCAGCTCTCATGAACACATTTTAATGTTCTAATACTTCTTTTAAAAAATGTTATGTGTAAGACTGTTGATCTGGGTTTTCATTTTCCATTTAATGCATTTTTATTTCCTAGTTTTATTTGACATAATAATATAGGATATTAGAAAAATATATTCTCATCATGTCTTTGATTTCAGGAAAAACAAATCTTCCTTTTCTTCATAATTAAATACAGTGCTAAGCATTGAGTGTTCAGAGATCTCTTACTAAATTAAACACATTTTCTTTTCACTTTAGCTTTTACAAATTTTTATTTCTGAAGGCATGCCACCTTCTTCCTGTCTTAGTATTATTACAAATGATTTTTTCTTTTACATTGTCTGTATGGTATATTACATATATAATTTAAATTGTATTGTACTTATCTATGTTGTTTGTTTTTTAAACTTCATTTATTTATTTAGTATACAGTGTTCTGTCTACACGTGTGTCTGCAGGCCAGAAGAGGGCACCAGATCTCATTATGGATGGTTGTGAGCCATCATGTGGTTGCTTGGAATTGAACTCAGGACCTCTGGAAGAGCATTCAGTGTTCTTAACCACTGAGCCATCTCTCCAGCCCCTGTTGTTTGATATCATGCAATATATTTTTGGTTGAATTTGATTATATTTACTTTAAGAGTTCCATGTTGATTATGTGTTCTTGGTAGAAATAATCAGTAAATGTTCCTTATTTTAAGAATTTATTTATTTGTTTTTTGATTGTTCATTTAATCTCTTTATTGAAAAGAGATTCTTCTCTCTGTGCTCATCCTGACCACAGTTTTTCCTCCATCTATTCTTCCTGGCCTACCCCTTCTCCCCACTTCGATCACCCCATGATCTACTCTCCTGCATTTCCCTTCATAAAATGTAGGCTTCCAAGAGACTACTACCCAATAAGCCAAAACATGACAATTAAGAAAAGGAAAAGCCACGATGGATAAAGCAAACCAGTAGGAGGAAAAGAATACCAAGAGCAGGAAAGAGTCAAAAACAGACCCACTCCCACTGTTGAGAGTATTTCTGTAGTGCTCTCAGCATACATACTGAAGACCTGGTACAGACACATGTAGACTCTGTTCTAGCTACTCCAGTCTCTGTCAGCCCATATAAGCCTCCTTAGTAGAAGATCTCCAATTTAGACTTTCTCTCCATATAATACCTAGCTGTGGAACTCTGTATTTGCTTTGTTCTGCTGCCAGAAAAAGCCTCTCAGATGACTTAAGAATGCATAGATATATGAGAATAGCAGAGTATTGTTAGGAATAATTTCATTGATAATTTTTATTAGTTTGTATGTTTATGTATGTATGTATGCATGTATGTATCTGTCTGTCTTTCTATCTGTCTATCTATCTATCTATCTATCTATCTATCTATCTATCTATCTATCTATCATTCTATCTATCTATCCATCCATGTCAGTCTTCTTTGGTTCTATCCTAGGTCTTCATGCTATTTATTTTCTGGTTCCTGGCCATCCATCAGGTATAGGGAATGTGCTCTCTCTAGTGGTGTGGGACTCAAGTTAAACCAGAAACTGATTAGCCGTTCCAACAAGTTCACCATCACTATTGGCAATGCAAGCTTATCTTGAAAGCAGAACTGATTGCAGTGTAAAGGTTTTGTGGCTGGGTTTGATGACCAGGTTTCTCTTTTAGTAGCCTGCAGAGTACCTTCTCCCAAGAAAGAGTCTTGATTGTAGGGGTAAAGGTTCCATGTGTCTCCAGGTTGACCTCTTTATATTCAGGGAGTTGTGTGAATTTCCATTCTTGGCATTGGAGTTCTGCTGTTATTTTGGAGGGAGCAACCATTGGTCCTAGAATCAGATTTTGGATGATTTAAGGATCCATATGGTACTCCCCCAACCAACAGCTCAACAGAATACAACCCTGTCAAATGCTGGAAGACTTTCCTGGTTATAGAAGATGTCCAGTTATGAAGCTATGTCCTTTATTACTAGGAGTCCTCACTACTGTCATGCTTATAGATTCCAGGAAGATGTCACTGAATTAAGTTTCTACACAATCCCACAAATGAACACCATTTCCAACTGCCTTTCCCAGTACTCTTTCTCTCCATCCTCTACAACACTTGATCACGCATGCTGCCATCCCCATCCACTACCAGTCAACTTCTACAATCTGTTATTTTCCATTCAAACTGATACACATACTTCATCCCTAAATCACTCTTTACCTAACCTCCATATGTCCTTTAGAGTGTAGCTTGATGATCAATTATTTAACAGCTAATATAAATTTATAGGTGAATATACACCACATTTGTCTTTCTGGGTCTAGGTTATCCCACTCAGGATAATATTTTTAATAGTTTGATATAGTTGTTGGCATATTTTAAGATGCCATTTATTTTAACAGCTAAGTAATACTTCATTGTGTAAGTGTACCACATTTAGTTTTATCCTTTCTTTGGTTGAGGGACATCTAGATGTGTCAAGATTCTGACTAACATGAATAATGTTGCAATTTAAATAGTTGAATAAGTGCCCTTGTTTTATGATGGAGTGTCCTTTGGCTATATGCTCAAGAATGCTACAGGTGGGTCTTGATGTAGTTAGATCCATTTTTTTTCTCAAAAACTGCCATATTGATTTCCAAAGGGATTGTACAATTTACACTCACACCAGAAGCATGAGCTTTCACTTGTGTTATTGGTCTTAAGCCATTCTTATAGAAGAAATCTCTATGTAGGTTTGATTTTTATTTCTCTGGTTACTATGGATTCAGTCATTTTAGGATCCTTTATCAAAACTTCTCTGTTTAGATCTGTATGCCATTTATTAAACTGTGTCTTATTAAAATGAAGTTTCTTGAGTTTCTAAAATATATTTAGATATTAGTCCTCTATAAGATATGGAGTTGGTAAAAATATTTTCCTCTTCTGTAGGCTGTCAGTTTGTCCAGTTCATGGTGTTCTTTACCTCACAGAAGTTTTTTTTAGTTTTATAGTCTTCCATTTAGTAATTCTAGAACTTAGTGCTTGTGCTATTGGTATTCTGTTCAGAATGTTTTCTCCTGTGACAATGCATTCAAAGATTTCCTCAACTTTCTATTCAATTTTATTCAATGTCACTCGTTTTATATTGAGGTCTTTGATCCACTTGGACTTAAGTTTTGTGAAGGATGATAAATATGGATCTTTTACACTGAGTTACATGCAATCATCCAGTTAGAACAATACCATTTGTTTAAGATTTTTTTCCTTGTGAATTTAAGGCTTCTTTATCAAATATCAGGTGCCCAAAGGTGTGTCAATATATGTCTAGGTCTTCCATTCTATTCCATTGTAAGTGTCTGTTATTATGCTAATAACATGCAGTTATAATTTCTATAGCTCTGTAGTAGAGCTTGAATTCAGGAATGGTGGCAACTCCAGCTGATTGTTATGGTTCAGGATTGTTTTAGCTATTGTAGGTCTTTAGATTTTCCATATACAATTGAGAATTGCCCTACAAGGTCTAAAATGAATTTTGTTGGATTTTTGATGACAATTGTAATGAATATGTAGATTGCTTTTGATAGGATCACCATTTAGCATGTGATATCTTTTCATCTTCTGATCTTCAATTTCTTCAAAAAACTTCAGGATTTTTTTTATACAAGTCTTTTACTTGCTCGGTTAGAGTTATACCAAGATATTTTTTTATTAACTGAGGCTATTGCAAACTGTTTTCTTTACTTTATTAGTAAGATCCATTTGTCATTTCTTTATAGAAGGGCTACTGATTATTTTTTACCTTATATCCAGCCACCTTGATGGAAGTGTTTATCAGCTCTAGGAGTTTCCTTGTGTACTTTTTAGTGTCATATTATCTGCAAATACTTGGATTTCTTCCTTTTCAAGTTGTATCCCCTGATCCCCTTCAGTTGTCTTTTTCCATAGTTAAAATTCCAAAGACTGTAGTAAAGAGAGAATGAATAACATTGTCTTCTTATTGAGAATTTTAGTGGAATTGCTTTAAGTTTCCATCCATTTAATTTGAGTTTGGCCATAGGCTTACTGTAAATTGACTTTATTATGTTTAGGTTTCTTCCCTATATCACTAATCTCTTCAGGACATTTATCATGCAGGAGTGTTGAATTTTTCACAAAATTTTTGGATTCTAATGAAATAATCATGTGTTTTTTGTTTATTTGTTTACTAATTATGTATAAGGTTGATTATATTTACTGATTTTTGTATGTTAAACCATCAGTGGTTTATTTTGTATGAAACCCATTTTGTATGTTAAAAACATGATCAAGTATGCTTCATCGATCATGGACATTGAACTTTCAATGTGTTCTTAGATTTGTTTTGAAAATATTTCATTGAGTATTCTTGTATCTGTGTTCATGAAGGAAAAGAATTTGGAAATGTCTTGTTATTCATTCTTTTTTTGTGGTTTGAGTGTCAGTGTAATCTGACCTCATAAAATGAATTGGGCCATGTTTCTTCTGCGACCATTTTTCTGTAAAAATTTGAGATGTGTTGGTATTAACACTTTCTTCAAATACCTCATAGAATTCTTTACTAAAGCTAGCAGCCATGAGGTTATTTTGGTTCGGGGATTTTAATGCCTGTGTATATTTCACTAAGGGTTGTAGGTCTATTTATCTTGCTTACCTGATCATTATTTAAGGTTGGTAGGTGGTATCTACTAAGAAAATTATCCATTTCCTTTACATTTGCCATTTTTGTTGAGCACAGTTTTCTAAAATTATCTCCTTTTTACTCTCTGTGTTTTCCCAGTATCTTTTATTATGTACACCTTTTCATTTCTGTTCTATCAATTTAGATATTATCTATTTCTCTTTTAGTTTGTTTAAGTATGGATTTGTCTATCTTGCTGATTTCCTCAAAGACCCCACACTATGTTTCATTGATTCTTTCAATGGTTCTATTTATTTATATTTTATTGACTCTAGTTCTTTGTTTGATCATTTCTTGTCATTTGTTCCTCTTGGCAGTGTTTACTTCTTTTTGTTCTAGAGCTTTCAAGTGTGCTGTTAAATTGTAAGTATGGAATCTTACCAATTGTTTTATGTAGGCATTTAGCTATATGAAATTTTCTCTTAGTATCACTTTAATTATATCCCATAAGTTTGTGCATGTTGTGTATTAATTTTCATTAATCAATTAGAAAGCCTTTAAGTTTTTTTTTCATTTTTTCCTTCTTGACATATAAATTTTAAAATAATATTAGGCACTGGAAACTTGCCTCAGTTGATAAGATTAGATACTTGTTTTGCAGCCATTCCAATTTCAGTGTCCAGCATGCCCATATCAGGATTGTCATAAAAGATTTTAACTCCAATTCCTGTGGATCTAACACTAGACTTATTGTAACTCTCAGCCTTTGACACACAATAATTTCAGATCAAATTTTTACCATTTCTTTCCTTCTGTTGTATTTGGGCTTGGTTTGTTCCTATTTCTCAATTTTTTCAGTAAATAAATAAGTCATTTATTTGTGCTATTTCATATTTTAATGTGCATTCTTAGAGGTGTATATTTCATTTGTAGGAGTGGTTTTAATATATCTCAGAGGTTTTGTTTTATTGAATTTGAATTTTGTTTAGTTACAGGAAATTACTTGCTACTCATCATTCAGTAAAAAGCTATTTAATCTCCACGAATCTGAACATTACAGATTTACTAGATGTCAATTTTAAATTTTATTCATTTATGGTCATATAGGATACAAAGAGTAATTTTGATCATTCTGAGCTTGTTAGGATTTGATTTGTATTCTAGCATATGGTCTATTATAGAAACATTTCAGTGTCCTGCTAAATAGAATGTATATTTGTGGAATTTGGGCAAACTATTTTGTAAATATCTGCTAAGTCCAAGAGATGTTGTAGTAAGAGACGAGTGGGCCCCATTCCCAGTGCCCTGCTAGCTTAATCCCTGAAATAATTACACAGATATTGTATTTATTTAAACACTGCCTGGCCCATTAGCTTTAGCCTCTTATTGGCTAACTGTCACATCTTGATTTAACCCATTTTTGATAATCTGTATAGCACCACGAGGTCGTGGCTTACCAGGAAAGATTCCTAATCAGTGTCAGTCTCAGACAGGAGTTTCATAGCATTGGCATCTGCCACACTACCTTCTTCCCAGCATTCCATTCTGTCTATTCCACCTACCTTATTTCTGCCCTATCAAAAGGCCAAGGCAGTTTCTTTATTCACCAATGAAAGCAACACAAATAAAGAAGAACCTTCTACACCAAGATGTATGATGCTATGTAATTTTGATGGTTTTCTGCTTCTTTTTTGTCTAGATGAATTTTTAATTGAAGCAAGTGGAGTCTTGAAATCACCTCTTATTAGTGTATTAAGGTTAATTGGTAATGTTATACCAGTGGCATACATTTTATGAAATTGGATGCCCCTGAGTTTGACACATATATATTTAGGATTAAAATGTCTGCTTGGTTAATTACTGCATTAATTCCAATGATGTGTCTTTCTTCTTTCCTGACTAGGTTGGATAAGAGGATCACTGGCAATTTTTGAATAGCCACATAGGCAAAAACTGGCAAACTCCAGGCTCAGTGAAAGACAATATC
>PVIU01033374.1:0-12459 GCA_004026605.1 Ondatra zibethicus
ATGGGCTCTGTCTTCTAAACCACCAACATTCCAGGCAAGGTATGACTTCTTATACAATAGTGGTTTGGTTATCATGGGTTATTACAGTATTCCAATTGAATTTAATGGTTAATATATAAGAGGGAGTTCAAGTCTGATAATGTAAGTGAGAACCAAAATCTGTGGCTGAAGATTCAACTTCTTTATTTTTTTCTTGAGGAACATGATGTGGTTGTCAAACTGCATTCTAAACATGTGTGTTTATACCCATAGATCACTGTTCTAAACATGTGTGTTTATAGCCATAGATCACTGTTCTAAACATGTGTGTTTATACCCATAGATCACTGTTCTAAACATGCGTGTTTATACCCATAGATCACTGTTCTAAACATGTGTGTTTATAGTAATAATTTTGTGTTATGTCCTAGAAGAGGGAGAAAATCATAGACAGAAGACACACAGAAAAAATGGTCTACTTTTTAGCAGCCCTAGAATGCACCATCTCCCACGGTAAACAAAAAAAAAAACTAATAAGTTTTACTTACTGCTTATCTAGATTTCCACTGAAGTAGTCATTTTTCACATACCTATGCTCTGTATAGATCGCAAATAAACAATCAACCTCTTTATCTCCTTCCAGGTTTTTCTTGTCTTTTAGTCTCCAAAAGCACACGGGGTCAGTCAACCTGCAGAAGAGGAAGGAAAGGCTCAGGACCAAGAAGACAAAGATCAAAGACAACATCTTTGTCTGGAAACTAAGATGAGAGCCCGAGCAAAGTGCAGCATGAAGATGCAGAAAGTCATGTGTGAATCACGCAGGAATACCCATGAGTCTCTTTTACTATTGGAGTTACTGCTGAGGAGTGTATGTACTTCTCGGGATATTTTCTTTCAGTCTGCTCTTTACCTCTGGAGGGTCCTTAAGCACCATCTGCCTCGGGCTCTGCATCTGAGGTCCTACTTCCAAGTTACAATTAAGGGGTAATAATTTCACATCCCTTATGATTAGATCCATGTCATTGGGCACAAAGATCCCAGCTATGATCCCTCTTGTGCAAATTTCCTAACAAACTTATGTCATCAAACCAATTCTTTGATTACAAATTGTAATAGTTGACTTGGATCACATCAGACATTGCAATTGAGTTTGAGGTAGAAGTGCCAAAGACAGTTCTTCCTAGACAGAGCTTATTATAGACATACAGGAAATATGACCATTAGTGTTCAGGTTAGGAGTAGGATCTTAATGGTATGTGATAGATATGAGCATATTCTGTGCCTACTTGTATGCTGTTTTGCGAATGTGTTTGAGAAATTTCTACATGGTAAAGGACATAATCATTCATAAAATGCATTAACATACAGAATGAGAAAAATATTTTCATAATCTACATATCATATAGAAGAATAATATCCAAAATTTCTAAAGATCTCAAGAAGATACATATGAATAAAAGAAAAAAACCCAAATGGAGTACAGTCCTTAACAGAGTATTTTCTATAGTATAAACACAAATGCCTGAGAAACAAAGAAATGTTCAAATTCTTAGCAACCATCAAAATGAAAATCAAAACTATACTGGTATTTTATTTTACATCTGTTAGAATGACTAGGATCCATAAGAGAAGTAAAAGCAGAGCTGGCAAGGATGTGAAGTAAGAACACTCATATATTGCTGGTAGGAGTACAAACTCATATACACACTATGAAAATCAGTGTGACAGTTTGTTAAGAAGTTGACACTCAATCTCTCTCCAGATCTAACTAACCCACTCTTGGGTTTCCATCCAAAGGATGTTTCATCCTACCACTGAGACACTTCCTCATTTATTTCCATTGTTGCACAATACAAAACAGCTGAAATTAAAAGCAGTATAGATTCTCTTCAATAGAAAAATGGATAAAAAATTGTGATACATTTACACAATGGGGTATTAACAAGCTGTTAAAAAAGTATCATGAAATTTGCAGGCAAATGAAAGGATTGAGAAAAAAATTATCACGAGTGAGAAACAGATAAATGAGGAATGCATTTGCTTATATGTGGATAATAGATGAGATGTCATTGATAACCTAAGTACAACTGATAGAACCAAAGAGAGTATGTATCAAATATGGTACTGAAGGCAACAGATAGATCTCCATAGGAAAGGGCTATAGAACAGATGGTTATGGATGTATTGAGTTGGAGGACTAGAATGGGAGAATAAAGTGACAACAGAAATGAGAGAGGTAGCTGTGGGAGTCAATATGTGATGAAATAACTGAAATCATGAACATCTGAGGGATAGTATAAAAACATAATACAGTTGAAACTTTCTCAAATACATATGTTAATGAAGGTGTTCTAAAGGAAATTGCCAATATTGGTACTTGCAGAGTACCAAGTGCCCATGTCTTTTCACCAAAGGAAGCTTTCAGTAGTAAAATCTAATTGAGTTGTTGGCCAAAGGTGACTCATGGGAATCCATAAAAACCTCAGACTGTGCCAGACAGTGTATTTTGCTATCTACACACTTACAGCAAGCTCTCATTACTGAAAGCAACAACTACACAACTCATTGAAAATGGAGATGTCAAGTTAGTTCCCACATACAACCTTTTCTCCTATGTTCCAGTGTCTTTGATGAAGGAACGACAGAGAAAGCTCTCACAAGAAAACCATAAGAACCAAGTCAGCTACAAACCCTTTATATACAGATGCCATGCTTCTTTGGCCCAAGATGAACACTGGTTAGACTCATGCCGGTAAGCCACAGTCAAGTGTGATACACATTAATGGAGATGGGCTAAAATAATATGTGAGAGTTAGCCAATAAGGGGCTGGAGATAATGGGTCAGGCAGTATTTAAATGAGTACAGTTTCTATGTAATTATTTCGGGTATGCACCGTGAGCCTGGCGCCAGGAAACAGGCGCCAGAAATGCAGCCTGCGTGCTCATGCAACATAAAGTGGCTGTCCTTTACTATAGATGTTTCACTGTAGCTGAATTCCCTTTCTGATACATATTTTGGGAATTAATACCTTAGTTCAGAACTGTTTCCCACAGTCAAGTCTTGTTCTTCTCTCCTAGGTAAATTCAGCGATCTGCCTTACTGCAATTATCTTTATCAGTAAGCATTTGGTTGGTGCTTATGGACCAGGCAAAGAGCATTCCATTTAAGATATTTACAGATCTCCAAGGACATAGATTTACTACCTGCCCAAACTGCTGTTCTGGTTTTACCACACTTAAAAAATTCTTAACTCCTTATGCTCACCTTCATCTCAGTTTCTTGATGATTTTAGTTCAAGAAATTTTACAGTTTGTGATTTACTCTCAAGGACAGAAGAAGAGATAATTAACTGCAACCCAGATAAAGACCCACAAAACCCATGATCAGAAAGACTGATAACAGCATAGCCCAGAACTGATCATTTAGAGGCCTGGATCTCTTCTTCACTTAGAGCAAAAAGTCTAATTCCAGAACTAGTCCCATAGAAATTGCAGTATCTTGTATATGTGCTGTCTGATAAAGAGCCATCAGCTTCTCCCTGACTGTTTCTATGCATATTGGGAGAAAAGAAGTGGTGTGCTGATACAAAATACAATCCTCACCCTATTTATAATTTTATTGAAACTAAACCGTTCTAATCACTTTAAAAATACCACATAGTGCACTAACCTTCCCCTCTAGAATTCTCTGTTGATTTAAAATACAATCCATGCCCTATTCATAATTTTCCCCAAAATAAACCTTTCTAACCACCCCAAAATGTACTGTAGTGTACTAACCATCGCCACTAGAAGTCCATAATAATTTATTTCCTTTCTTAACTATCTTTCTCCATTAAGTAGTTCACCAGATGTGCAAGAGCCACTCACACTTTTGAGCTGACTTGTATGTGTATGTGACAAACCTTATCTGATTTTATGGTGCAAAGGATTCCCAGCCCTTCAACCTGCTAGGGCTGGGGAATTGCTCCTTTTAAGGGTTTATATGACTGGGAACATTCATAACAGGTAGAACAAGTTAGAACAAGAGAGAACAAAAATGAAGTGAGAAAGAGAAAGGAAGAATAAAGAAATGTGGATAGATTATTTCCATTGTGAGTTGGTTTCTTACCCCCTTAGATATTAGCTCTCAGATTTTTAGTTCCCCACTTTGTTTATCATGGTATATCTAATTGAAACCTAAATAGAAACCTTAAAGGCTAAATTTAAGACTCCCATAAGATTTGGTAACAGTTTGGTGCTTTTTTGTTTTTTTGTTTGTATTGGTATGGTTTTCTTTTTCTTTTTTTTTTGCCAACTGAACAGAAATTGGTATGGTTTTCTATTTGTTTTAGGTTATGTTTTTATTTTTCCCTAGGGTTTGAGGGTGTTTGTTATTATATTAGGCTTTTGCTTGTTTTTTGAGGGAGAAGTTAGTGCTGTGAGGGAGAGGATCAGAAAGAACTTAAGCAAAGATTAGAAGTGATTAAATTATGTGCAAATTTAAACCATTGCTTTAAATAATTAAAATGTAAAAAATGTATGTAGTCGTGTTCCATATCATCCAACTCCTCCAAGATCCTTATTTTCCCTATATGTCTAACTTTATTTCTCTTACTATCTTTCTAAAGTGTTAAAAACAAAAAATAAAATATAAATTTACAAACCTAAACATGAATATCAAATCAAAGCTATAAAAGAGTAAGAAAAAAATAATAATAGGATACAATATATAATATGCTACAGTACAAGAGAAACAAAAACTTGATTTTGTGTTGATCAACTATTCATGTTCATGAGGCTTACCTTTGAGTATGGCTGCTACACCCCTTTACATTCCATTAGTAAGCACTACTTTTTAAATTTGTTTATTTAATTTTCTTCTTGTTCACGGTTTCCCTTCCTCTATGTCTTTCCCACCACCTCCCTTCTGGCTACCTAACCCAATAATACTAAATTTATTTTCAGAAGAAGGCAGACCTCCCATGGATATCAACAAAACGTGGTATATCAAGTTGGATTAAGACTAAGCACCATCCCTTGTATTAAGGATGGGCAAGGCAGCTCAGTGTGTGGTTTATGGTCCTCAAAGTCAGCAAAAGAATCAGAGACTTCCACTTCTCCCACTGTTAGTACTCCTACAAGAAGAACAAGCTGTACAACATATAAGCAGAAGTACTAGGTCTGTCCCATTCAGGATCTCTGGTTGACAGTTCAGTATCTCTGAACTCCTATGAGTGCTGTAGGAACTCCTTCAGACAGTAGCCTTTAAGATCCCAGTCCACTTGAGCATGGCCGCTTATACTATAAATGCCAGTGTAAAGCACTTACTTGCTCTCTCTTCTGGCTGCTGGGTTTAGTTTCCTGTTACCTGTTCATGCAGAAGACTGTGATCTGTGAGTCTACCCCTAAATAAATAACCCTTTATTATACTCAGATCTGAGCTAGTGGGGAATTTCTTTTTAGCATCCATCTTCATCTGGTGCCTATGTGGATCCCAACTCCATGCCTATGGGCTGGATCAGTAAAAGTCCCAAAAGGTATGTGGCCCAGAATGACTCCCACCTCTGCCCTCTTGGCTTGATTTTACCTACTATGCATTTATTTTTGCAAAACCTTGCCAAAGCAAAGCTAAGCACAGCAACTTGGAAATTTCCCAGGCTTGCACGTGCTTTATCCCCCCCTCCCCGCCACTTTCCCTGTTGCCCAGTGACTTGTGCAGCTTCTGGTTTGTGTTCCCTGCTTGTGAGTTCTGGCCTCCTTGCTTCATGTACAGAATTGATTTAATTGCTTTTAATTTGTCAAGCAAAGCATATTTATCAGTATTTAGCCAGGCACCAATGTGGGAAACCAAAGTGACATAGGATTGTTTATGCCACAGCTGGTTGCATCCCTTGGTCATGCAGCTGCAACCATGACACTGACTGGACAATAAAGATTATTACACATACAAATTTACCAAAATCTCAAAACAATGGTAACTATTTGATTAATAAATAAATCAGTATACTTGAAAATTTTATAATGGCAGATAATATTACCATCCCAGACTTTAATAACCTTTTGGCTTACACTATGGATTGTAGTCTGCAAGGCTTTCACGGTTTTCTCATACATCCATTTATTGGATATTGGGACTCAGTTTTCTTTTTCATGTTACATCCTTAAGAAAATGGTTTGATATCAGAGCCAAGAATGAGACAATTTTAGAAATGGTACAGTATTTATAGAATAATAATGAACAGCTAGCTGACAGGATTAATATGATTGGAAAATCAAATGTTACCTGAATAAATACTATTGAAAAGGATAACATTAATTGGAAATACCAAATTCAAGCCATGTCACTGGGTACTGAAAAATTTTCGGAAAAAATTCATACTGTCAAATTTGACTATCAATGCCTGTTAAAAAGTTATAATAGGTTAGCAGATAGAGTATCTCTCCAGGAAGGCAATCAGCATGCAGTCCAAATAATATTCAAGGATGAGATGTTATCTTTACAGCAATAACTTCATACTTTGGAATCCCATGTGCAGAATGAGGACCAGAGGCTGAGTGCCTCAATGAAATCACTAGAAAAATATACATGTTAAGAGATTCAGGCTTTTCAAAAGACAGTAGTAAAAATATTTGAAATGATTGAGAAAATTGTTGGAGCTGATAAGCAGGGGATGAAGGGACGAGATAGGATTTAACATCACCAGTATCTGTCAGTGATGACTTACCCAGGGTTTTAGCTTCCTAACTTGTAATCAACTCTGAAAAAGCATCAAGTTTTAAATGCCCCAAAGGATCCCAAATATGTAGGTGGATACCTATAAGAATGAATGATTTAAAAGAAATTATGCAAGTGGTAGTATCTTATGGCTTGCATTCAGCATTTGTTAGGGAGATGGTAATGACACGAGCTGCTAGCAATGAGACTACACCACACAATTGGCTTCAATTAGTTTCAGTGGTCCTGGAAGATGGGACACAACTACTGTGGAAATGTTCTAGAGAATTCTACAACTCAGCTAATGAAGTTAAAAGTTTTTTGACTTTGGAAACAGTCTATCCTTTAAGTCCCAGTTGAGTGGATAACACAGAAGTTTTTTTAATTTCCACAGCATCAGAACTCATTTGTACTGTGGAGCTAATGACCCTTGCCACGTGCAAACACCATGTAGATTGATGAATAATCCAAGTATAGAATTCACCTGCCCATCAACGTATTATAGTTCACTCTTATGGCTCATATCTCAGGTTAAAATTGCTGTCACAACCATAGACCTTGGAGTACATTGTTCTGGAAGCATGATTCTTAATATTAAGGAACTTACAATCTAGAAGGAGATACTAAGTACACAAAAAGTTGAAGGAAATGACAAAAGGAGTCTTTCCCAATTTGCAAGTGCATAAGAATTTTGATTCTAGCCAGGTGGTGGTGGCCCATACCTTTAAAACCTGCACTTGGTAGGCAGAGTCAGACAGATCTCTGTGAGTTCAAGGCCAGCCTGATCTACAAGAGCTATTTCCAGGATAAGCTCCAAAATTACAGTGAAACCCTTTCTTGTAAAATCAAAAAAATGAATTGTGATTCAAAAAGTAGAAATACTAATCATATTAGAAAATAGAGTAAAACTCATGTGACAGCTCATGCTGGAGAAGATGTGGCACTAGGAGAAAGCTAATTTTTAAGCAGTAGTACTTGCTGAAAAGCAGCATGCACATGACAAATTTGCATTTCTCAAGATTATATATGTTACACCTAACACTTGATGGGGAAGAGAACTTCATTCTACCTGTATAATAGCTATTTTCATCAAAGTACAGTTAATTTTTAAATCTTATTGTGTCAACAGAACAAATCAAAAAGTGGTGGGATGAGTATTATCTAAACTCTTGCTAAGAGGTATTAAAGACATTATAGGTGTTTCCAACAATTTGATAATTATTAGGCTTTATAAATAAGTTATTATATTCAAGCTTTTCTGAACCCACATAAAAGAGCATGCATAACGTAAAACCTTCCACTGTAGAATTTTCATGTTTAACAAAAGGACAATAGATGTAAACTCTTAATTTGCATTTAAGTCTTCTCATTTATAATCTGAATAACTGCAATTTTTATTGCTATTGTTCCATACATCACTTCATCAAAATGGGTATGTACTTAATAATACTCACTGTGTTGTTCAATCACAAATATTTGGCATTTCAATAAAAAATTTTCTCTATCTGAACTCTACACCCCTCTCTACTTTCCTCACTTTTAAATCTTATGTACACAGTAACAGTGGAGATTAAATGAAACTGTGAGTTTATAAATTCATCTATAATAGTCTCAAATTTATTTAAAGTCTCATCTGAGATTCATACAGTCTCTTAGCTATAATCCCCTTTAACATCAAAATTCAAAAGAAGATCCCATACAGTATGTAATAGCACAGGATGTACATTACCTTTCCAAAATATAGGGAAGGGAGCATAGTGAAAACATACTGGATGAAAGCAATTCAAAAAAAATCTGGGAAACCTCCAAACTCTGCTTCTCCATGTCTGAAGTAAAATTATTCTTCAGATCTCCAACTCCTTTAAGCTTTGTTAGCTGGAAATTATGAACTATTCCAGTGTATTTTCTAGCAACTGATAAATATGAACTGTTCAGAGCTCCAATTATTACAACACTAATTGTCTTCTGACTTGAGTTCTTAATAAGGTTGTGCAGAAAGATATGTCTTTGAGGGTCCCAGTGACTATCCAAGTGACTTTAAAAGGCCTTTTAGATATATTTTGATTATATATATTTCACATGTATTCACATCAAAGTTTATAAAAAGGTAAAATGTTTTCCTTATTGCCTGGATTTGAATTATCAGGATAAAAATGATAACAGTGTAGTTCAAAATTTTGAGTTTTCTAACCAAACCAATGGCAGAATAGTTTGAAATATTTTCATAATTTCCCAAAGAAAGCTACATTTTTTATTTTCCTTCAAGATATTCACTGCTAAAATGAACTCTATTTTCTACAGAATGTGCCCATAAACTTTGTGGGAAACATTTGTAGAAATATTTTCCATCCTTAAATTGACCTGCTGAAAAATCTGCAAGAATGATTAATTTCTAGGCATGTGAAAAATCTGAATGATTCTAAGGTTCAAAATTTTCATTGGTAAAAGGATAAATATGTTCTGTAAAACAATTTTTGAAAAGATCATAGGTATAGAGGAAATCTGCAATGTTATTAAAAGTGATGTTGTTTAGCAGCTATTTTATTCACCCTCATACACTTGTTTAGCTTCTATCTGTATATCTCCATGCTGAGGGGCATAACAGGCTTCTACCACACATTCTTCCTGAGCACACAGACAGCGTCTCCCTAAATTTTCCAAGTGAAAGCCATCCTTATCTTGCATTAAAAATGTGCTTTCTTAGACTGGGCAGTGTTGGCAGTTGCCTTTAATACCAGCACTTGGGAGGCAGAGGTAGGCAGATCTCTGTGAGTTTGAGGTCAGCCTGGTCTACAAGAGCTAGTTCAGGACAGACTCCAAATGTACAAAGAAACCCTGTCCTCCCAAAACAAACAAACAAACAAAACAACCACCACCACCAACAAAAAACAAACAAAGAAAGAAATGTGTTTCCTTAATTCCATCTCTAGAGGTCTCTGTCCTGTATACTTGTCCTTTGACTCTTTGGTAGAAATACCTTAAGGTTAAAGAGTCAATTGACTATTCTTGCAGTAATGATCATTTATTACCCTAATACTTTTGTTGTTTGTAGGAATATTTATACGTTTGTAAATTTTTATCTTTGCCTCTACCAGTGAAGAATAAGATATCCCTGCACTCTCTATATTAGGCTCTAACATTTATTCATGTAGCACACACAGAGAGAAACAGGAGAGAGAGGGAGGGAGAGAGGGAGGGAATGAGAACATAATTTTGACCTAGTAACCAAATAATGGAGTTTGAACATACAACACTTGACTTGAATCAAGACATACCAGATAATAATGAAAAGTGAATTTCAAGCACTATGGCATGATAAAAGTTACTCAAGAAAATGAGGCAATATTTTGCTGGAATTATGTTTTTATATTTCTATATTTTACACAGAAATCCCTCTCCCTCTTCTCCTTCCACTTCCCCAGCTTTACCCCCATCCTATTCCCCATTTGTTCCTCGGTGAGTGTTAAGTTCTCCCATAGGGAGTCAACAAAGTGTGTCATGACTTGTGAGGCAGGACCAATGCCCTTCTCCCCATATCAAGGCTGAGCAAGGTGTCCCCTCCATAGTGAATGGGCTCCAAAAAGCTAGTTCTGGAGTAGGGATAAATAGTGGTTTTACGGTGAGTGGCCATACACACTTCACTAACAACACAACTGTCACCGACATTCACAGGGGAAATTTTACAACTGATAAACATTTTCAGTAGTGTGTCAGGATACAAGATTAACTAACATAATCAGTAGCCCTCCTTTATACAGTTGCTAAATGGGCTGAGAATGTAATCAGAGAAGCATCATATGTTGCAATAGCCACAGCAATATAAAATATCTTGGGGTAACTCTAACCAAATAAGGGAAAGACCTATAAAACAAGGACTTAAAGTCTTTAAAGAAAGAAACTGAAGAAAATATTAGAAAATGGAAAGATCTCCCATGCTCTTGGATAGGTAGGGTCAACATAGTAAAAATGGCAGTCTTACCAAAAGCAATCTATAGATTCAATGCGATCCCCATCAAAATCACAGCACAATTCTTCACAGACCTTAAAAGAACAATATTCACCTTTATATGGAAAAACAGAAACCCCAGGATAGTAAAAAAAACCAAACAACCAACAAAACCCTGTACAATAAAGGAACTTCAAGAGGCTTCATCATTCCTAACTTCAAATTCTACTATAGAGCTATAATAATGGAATTATTTAAAAAAAATTTCTATGTCATAAATATCCTGGCTTTAGAAAGTTATAGGAAATCATGAATAGCTGACTTCCACAAAAAACACTAAACATAATTTTACTGAAAATAAACCCTTTAGCTCTTTCTAACCACCTAAATATGTGCTGTAGCACAGTATCTTTCCCCTCTAGAATTCTCGGATGATTTAATTCATTCCTGAACAAACTTTCTTCATTAAGGAGTTCACTATAAATGTACTAGTCATTCCCACGTTTGAGTTGACAGTCACAGATCTATGTGTATGAAAACTCACTCTTTTTATAGGGCAAAAGAATTCCAGACCTGCAACCTGCTAGGCCTGGGGAATTGCTGGTTTTAAGGAACTATATGGCTGGGAAACATTTGGAATATAGGAGAATAATGAAGAACAAGGTAGAATAAGAGAGAAGAAAAGAAAATAAGGAAGAATAAGGATTGAAAGAGAAAGAATAAATAAACGTGGATAGATGAAACCTGTTGTGAGTAGGCTTATTAACCATTAAATTTTACCCTCAGATGTTTAGCCCCCATTTATCTTATTGTGGTTGTTAGGAATATTTTTAACAGAGCCTCTCTGTCGGCACAAAGGAATCTAATCAGATCAGATTAAACCAACATAAATGTCTGAGTTTATTAAATGACAGACTCTTGGGTGGCCAGGAGCATGGCAGGGGGAAGACAGAGGGAGAGCACACGCAAACCCAAAACCACGTGTTCCTTGTTCCGGTGTGACACTAAATACCCTGTGGAGTGGTCCTGACCCTCCCCGGGGAGGGGTCAGTACTTGGCAGGCTGGGAGCTGGAGTCCAAGTGCTTGGCAGGCTGGGGTGACACTTCCAGCTCAATATTGCATTCCAAACTCTTTGGATATAAGTGTGTGACAAGGAGCTGAGGTATATTTATGACAAACATTTTCAGCTCTCTTTGGATAAAGGGGCATCTGGCTGCTTCCTGTGGGCATGTGTTAACGGGGAGACAGGAGAGCTGAGACTTGGTGTGCTCATGCTCAGCAAGAGGTGTGGCTAAGACAGAATCTGGTTTGCTGTCATCCTGGAGTCCTCAAGCAGTTGCTTTTTGAGGGAAGGAGAAAACAATATTGCTATTATTGGTCCTATGCATTAACTGCTAGAAAGAATGGAACAGGGGAGTGTCCTGATTGGACAGGTGAGGCTTGGGTGTATTAGATACAAACAGATTTTAGTCTGTCGGTGTCCTTAATCTCACAGAGTTGGTACCAATGGTGAAGTCGCAGGAGCTGTTGCAGGTGTTTGGTGTTATCCAGAGAGTACTTTGTGAGCTGGTGTTGGCCCAGCAGAAGTGACCTGTAAAATATGCTTGAAACTGGCTGGGGTTAGCAAAAGGCTCTGGAGACTGCTAATTTTTTTTTTTTTAACCAGAACTGATTTTGATACAGCAGTAGAACTTTTCAGAAACCTGTAAGAGGACTGGAACACATTTACATCTTGGTGTCATAGCAAAAGACTATTGCTTTAGGTTAAGCCAATTAAAGTAATAGGGAACCCTGGATTTTTCAGATACACCTGAAACCTGTTAGGCACACCTGTCT
>PVIU01033375.1:0-12450 GCA_004026605.1 Ondatra zibethicus
ACTCATACTTAAATTCGTACTGGCTGGATATGGTGATGCACACCTTTGACCCCAACACTCAGGAGGCGGAGACCAGTAAGTTCAACACCAGCCTGATCTACAGAACAAGTTCTAAACCAGCCACAGCTAAGCAAGACTGCCTAAAATAAAGGGAGGGAGGCACAAATGCCTGTTTATTTCGTTATGCCTTCCACACCAGGATATTATTTTATTTAAAACTGAAAAGTCACATTTATATATTGTGTATGTGTGTGTATGGGCGTGTGGAGGTCAGAGGACAATCTGTGGGGGTTTGTTCTCTCCTGACACTGAGGACCCCTGAACTCAGGCTGTCCCATTTGTCGTAAGTGCCTCACCCACTGAGTTGTCTTGCCAGCCCACAATATGTTACTTTATCTGGATTCCTCTTCTTCTACTCTTCTTTGGTCACATTGAGGGCACTGTATGGGGAAACCATGGGAAACTGTGACTGACGTTTATGCTGTTCACAACTGTCACAAGACCTTTCCAGGCATTATGCCGCTGGCACCTCTCACCAACCAAGCTTGATAGGGTTACCCTCTGCTAACGGGGGAAACTGAAGCAATCAGGGAGGGCAAGGGACATATCCAAGGTCACACAGCAGACACTGGATCTCAGTTGACTTGTTGAGTTTGTAATCTCAGTATTTGGGATGTCGAGGCAGGAGAATTGCAAGTTCAAGAGTCGAACTGGGCTATATAGCAGGACTCTATCAAAAAGAAGAGCCAAGGAAGGTGGATCGGTGTCAGAGTGTTTTACCCGGGGTATTTGTTGTCTCTACCAGCTAACTAGCCTTCATCTCCTCCAATGAGGGGGACATCCCTAGGGACTCTATTGAAGTAAAGTACGGGGACTTTCCATAAAAATAGAAGCCTTGGGTATGACAGGACAGGAACTGCTGACCTGGCGTAAAGCGTGGCAGTGTTCCCTCCTCTCTCCTTTTTAAATATGTAGGTTGCTACCAAGTCATGAATCTGAACCAAACTAGAGTGGTGGTCGGGGAGTGGGGGCAATGTGTGGCCATGGCCCAGGCCTGGCCGGGCTTGTGGCCGAGGCTGATATGATAAGAAGTGATCCATCTAAGCCTTCTGCTCTGCCTGGCTAACATCCCAAAGACTGTTTGTGCCCAGATCCTATCTGCACCCTCCTCCCGCAAAGGCAGGAGTCTTCCCTGTGGAAAAACACAGCTGGGCCTGCGGGTGAGCCCTGTGAGGGAGGAGGAGGGGGAAGGAGTGTCTCTGCCCAGGATTGGTGTCTATGGGCCCAGTTCTGGGAAAGGGCCAGATTGCATCAGACAGGACTTGGAGGGCGGGAGCCAGTCTGTGGTCTGAGGAGGAGGCAACTTCATAAGTAAGGGCGAGGGAATTGAGAGAGGGCAGACAGCTGAAAAACACGACACAGGAAAGACTTTGGAGAAAGCAGACCAGGCATGATGGCCACTTTGCCACCGACAACCAGCCCTTCCCAGCCACCCCTAAACCCAGAGGACGAAGATGACATCCTGGATGAGTACGACCATTACAGCCTGACCCACTCATATGTCGGTAAGGCTGCTCGGCAGCTCTCTGACTTCTCGTCCTCCTCCTTGGATTTGGAGTTTCTTTCCCAGATTACCCTCTCTAACTAATCTATTCCTTACCCCCAAAGTAACCCCATTTTAGCCTCATCTACTGAGTTCTGTCTTCCTCAGCCCTGAGAACTCACATCTGAGCATCTTCCATTCTATGCATGAGGAAACAGTTAGCAGGCGTAGATGCCCCAAACTTACACGGTGACCACCGCCCTCTGGCTGGTCTGCCCTTCCTACCCCTGTGCTCTGGTCGTTTGTTCTCTGACCCTCACACTTCTCCTCTGCCCCTGTCCCATCCACCTCCTGCTCTACCAGTCGGGGGAGCTCGGAAA
This sequence comes from Ondatra zibethicus, assembly GCA_004026605.1. Taxonomy (NCBI): domain Eukaryota; kingdom Metazoa; phylum Chordata; class Mammalia; order Rodentia; family Cricetidae; genus Ondatra; species Ondatra zibethicus. The sequence goes on from PVIU01033375.1 coordinate 1,924, forward strand.
GGTCGTACCAAGAGAGAAGCTGCTGCCAACACCAACCGCCCAAGCCCTGGTGGACACGAGAGGAAGCTGCTGACCAAGTTCCAGAATTCTGAAAGGAAAAAGGCCTGGCGCTGAGGCAGAGCTGGAGGTGAGGAGTCGAGAGCCAGAGAGCCGGCAAAGGTGGCTTTGCTTAAGGCGACACGCACAAGTGTGTAACTGAGTGGGCAGTGGGGAATCAAGAGTAGTCCCTGGGTTGGTGAGGTGACTCAACTGGCTACCCAGCCTGGCCCCCTCTGCTTGATATCTGGGACCCACATGAAGAAAGGGGAGAGAATCAATTGGAAGTTGTCCTCTTAGGGGGACCCTGCAGGTGTCGTACAGGGAAGTGAAGCTGAGAAGAGATGAGAATGAGAACCCGGTACAGACTGACTGCATCAGCCTAATGCCAGGTGGTTCCCTGTCAGCATATTTAAAACACAGTACAGTTTGGGAAAAGGTTTCCAGGCAATAACCAGTCCAGGTCCAGGTACACAATAAAACTTAAGGTGTGACTACATAGAGACTCTCTTACAAAGTACATGTGGCTATGAGGGTGGGTTCTGTAGCTAAAAGGCCTAGAATCTAGTGTGGTCTTTGACTGATAGTATAGAGATCAGTGGCCATAAAGTACATGTGACTTCTCCCCTAAGGATGGGATGGACCAGGGAGGGAAGAGCCCAGGATAATCATTCTAGGAAATTTGGGTGAGGTCTGCCTCCACAGATAGCAAAAGAATCGCCAGGTCATTAACAAAATCCACTCTCAGCTTTCCGGATGGAATGCAGAAATTTGATTTTATCTTCTCCGTTGAGGAGACACCCCTGCATGATTAACATTTGTCGTTCTCTTAGTGCTTCTCTGTGTGTACAAGGACCACGCCCTCAACATCCTGATCTCCACATGCTCACAGTGCCCCAAGCGCATGAGAAGACATGTGTGCGCACACACAGGCATGCACGTTCACATACCAATAAATGAAAAAGAATAATAGTGTGTCATCTACAGTGAGAATAAAATGAGACCCATATTTGAGTTCCCTGAGTTGGGGAAAGTTTTCCGTAGAGCCTTTCCAATTGGAAGGAAATGTGGCTTACAGAAAGGGAAACCGAAGCTCAACAGAGTCAAGTACTTCTCTGGGGTTACAGAAAAAAAAAAAAGAATAGGAAAGCCAGAATTCAAACCTAGGTCTCTGCCCCTTCCACCACCTGCTTTCCCTCCTCACAGATGAGGCCAGACCATGGACATTACACCCAGCAATGGATACAGGACAACCACACCCAGCAATGGACCCAGGACCTTGGAGAAATTAGGAGATACAGGCAGGACCGAGGCCTGCTTGACTCTTTCCCACCTAAGTGAGGTTCCTGAGAGAGGCCACCAAAAGAGTCCTTTCAGACCCAGCAAAAGGGCAAGATAGGAGCAAAAAGCAGGGGAAGGATGGGGGAGCTAGTACCCCCAAAAAGAAATGTGAGAGAAACCAGATGACCCCAGAGGCAGCAACAATAAACAGTGTAGCAGTGACAGCTTTCCTGTGTGTTTCGTGTTGTCTTTGTTGTGTCTGACTGTACCCATGGTGTGTCTCTCTCGGGAGTATTATTAGAATGTCAGATTCCACACTATGTAGGACTGGAGACTGCATGCAGGTTCCTGGTGCCGCCGCCCTTCTGTGATGTATGAGATGCTTTTGGGTGCCTATTTCTGTGGTCTCTACTGGGGAAATTGCTTTATTTCTTTGCAATGCTACCCCAGAGATGAACGGTAGTCAGCCCCTTCACATTCCTGAACAGGATGAGGTCATATTTATATAAAACTGCTTTTTGAAGAGAATGTTACTATTAATGCCATTTGCAAAATGAAATAATAAACAACCGGAGTTTAAAACATGGGGAGGATTGGCTGGGTGCTGGTGGCACCCCTTTAATCCCAACATGTGGCAGGCAGATGAATCTCTTTGTTCAAGCCAGCCTGGTCTACAGAGAGAGTTCCAGGATAACCAGGGCTACACAAAGAGACCTTGTCTCCAAAACAAAACAAAACAAAAAAAATGAAAATAAACAAAAAAACATGGGGAGGATTTGTTTTCAGTGACTGAGGGCTCAAACCCAAGCAAGAAATTCCAGGACAGGGTGCTGGGTCAACTGGGGAGAAGGTTCTTGGTGGGTCTCAGGACCAGAGTTCCAGGAGAGTGTGGAGCAAAGGAGAAGATGGTTGGGACCGAGGGTATAGTTGATGGAGGCCTGAGTTTGAGCAGCTGCAGTGATGCTTGGACAAACAAGGCAGAAAGTTCTTCTCTCACACATAATAGCTCCAAGAGTAAATATTCCTAAATTGCAGATGGCAGCTCTGTTGATCGGGGCCCACTACTTTTAGCTTGCTATTCTGCCATGCTCCACACATTTCTACTCTGAAGTCCCAAATCATAGCCACTCTAGCCCTGCGCCGCTCTGGCTCTGCGCTCACATCTGCACCTCAGCCTGTGGAAAGGCAGGAAGGAAAGAGATGAGAAAAAGCCACACAGCACTTCTTTTTTCTCCTTTCTGAGACAGAGGATCTCTGTTTCTCAGGCTGATCTTAGACTCCTGGACTCGAGTGGTCTTCCAGCCTCGATTCCCTGAGTGCTGGGGTGCCAGGTATAGGCCATGACTCCCACTTACCCTACTCATTTTTAAGGACACCATTTGAAAGTGGAACATCCAGTGCTTGCTCAGAATTTAATCACACGTGGCTCCCAACTTGAAGAGAAGCCGGGAAGGCCATACTCAGCTGTTCAGCCATGCGCTAACCCGAGCTTGGGTGAAGGCGGGGTTTTGTTAGAGGAAGAATACTGGAAGGGATGAGTAAGAAGCGTTGCTTACATCCAGTTCCAGCTGAAGTGGGCGGGAAGAGCCCTAGGTCCAGCCCTGGCCTGGCCTTTGACTCCTCCACAGAAACCCTACTGGTGGAGCTTGGAAGCCATTGCAGTTAGGTAGGACCAGGGGCTAGGGTAACTGCTGACTCAATGACATGACAGCAGGCTGGGACACAACTGGAATTCTCAGGAATCATATTCAGCCACCTTCTGAGTTCAACAACAGAGTCTCTCCTGGAATCTGTAGCTGGGAACATTAAAAAATAATAAAATAAAAAATAAAAACAAAACCTTCTGGCCTGGTTGGGCATAGTGGCATACATCTTTAGTCCCAGCACTCAGAAGACAGAGGAAGACAGAGGAAGGCAGAGCTTTGTGAGTTCGAGGCCAGCCTGATTTACACAGTGAGTTCCAGGCCAACCAGGGCTCTATCGTGACAACCTGGCTTTTTTTTTTTTTTTTAATAGTCTTGACTGCGCTGGAATTATGTAGCCCGGTCAGGCCTTGAATTCATAGAGATCTACCTGTCCCTGGCTCTGTCCAGGGCTGGGATAAAAAGCATGTGCCACCATGCCTAGCCCAGATCTCCCACCGATTTATCACTTGCTAGCTGCCTGTCATTTCACCAGGACAGGCCTGAAGCACCAATGGTGCTACCGCAGCTCCAGAAGAGCACAGTTGGTGGCAGGCCCTCCGGCAGTGTGCTGGCAGCAGCATCCATCTATCTGGATGTCGGCTTCAGAAACTATAGCAACAGCTCCTGTGTTTCAGGCTGCTGCCCTGGAACAGGTTTTGCTCATTTGTTTGTTTGTGGGGTTTATTTTCTTCTGGACATCAAAGGCTACAAAGGCAGTCTGCACTGGGACAGGCCTTTACAGGAGTCCCTCCACATAATCCTTATAGTATAACATATTATCAGTGCTCCCATTTTTCCAAATGGAAATCCAAGACTCAGAGAATTCAGACTTCGCTTTGTAAGTGCATACTACATTATATTGTACTTCAATTCACTTAAGAGTCAAGCAACTTCAACCAGTGGGCATGAGACTATGAGCTCAGGTTTCTAACCCTTGACCTTTTCCTTTTTATGGTATGCTTAAGAAACACAGAGTCAGGGGGTTGGAGAGGTGGCTCAGAGGTTAAAAGCACTGGCTGCTCTTCCAGAGGTCCTGAGTTCAATTCCCATCAACCACATGGTGGCTCACAACCATCTGTAATGGGATCTGGTGCCCTCATCTGTCATGCAGACAGAACACTGTATACATAATAAATAAATACAAGAAAAAGAAACATGGAGTCCTGACAATGAGAGACCCTAGATTGTAGATCTAAGGATAGATCTCCTCACCCATCAAAAGGTGAGAACAATGTCCCTTCTGTCAAAGAGGAAAAATGAAGGTCAGAAATGCCCTGTTCCCACCAGTCCTAGCTTCCGGGCCTTTTAGTACCGGCTTCTCAGGACACACACATCCCCCTTACTCTTGGCCCCTGTCTGGGAGCCCTCTGCCTCCCCTGCCCTGGCACAATCTCTGCCCGAGAGGCCTTTCCAGGCTGTCCTAGGAACTGTTACAGCAGTTCTCGAAACCTCAGATATCCTAGATCAAGGAGGACCCTGAGCAGAGTGTCCCTCTTCCCCACCCCTGCTTTACCCCTTCTTCTGATTGCATATAATGTCTATTCCCCCAATTCTGGGGATTCCTCATTAGAACTAGAGAAATCACTGACCTCTTTCCCTTCAGTGCCTTCCAGAAACTTCTCTGAGATTTCTATAACTGAAAGGCTTCCCAGCCCCTTGCAGAGAATTGAGAAACTCACTAATTTTTCCCTTTTAGTTTTTCTATAACCAACCCTTTCTCAAAAGTCAGCTTACAATATATTATATATATATATATACATGCATTCATATATACATATATATATTTAAATTTCAGGATGACTCAAAGTTAATTTTCAACTAGCACTTCTTGAAGATAATGCTAGTCATAGTCATAGCTGTAGCCACCACTACGTTGGGTGCCTCAGGGCTTCCCCAGCGTCATCTCTCACACCGTTCCTTCCAGTTCCGCCCCACGGGACACTCGTGCTGTATTGTATTTACTTAGCATTGAAAAAAATCACCCCTTTACCTTTTTTACTCAAATGCATTTACAAAGGAAACTGTAAGCATCCTAAACAGGAGCCATAGTGAAGCACCATAAGCATGAATTAGCTCTGGCCGCATCTGCTGGCTTGAAACTGTGATCCCAGCCCTCAGGAGACTGAGGGAAGACACACACACACACACACACACACACACACACACACACACACAAATAAAACTTAACTATAAAATTAACTTCTTTAAGAAGTTCATCTTGCCGGGCGGTGGTGGTGCACGCCTTTAATCCCAGCACTGGGGAGGCAGAGGCAGGCGGATCTCTGTGAGTTCGAGGCCAGCCTAGTCTACAAGAGCTAGTTCCAGGACAGGCTCCAAAGCCACAGAGAAACCCTGTCTCAAAAAAAGAAAAAAAAAAGTCACACACATTCAAAAGAAAGAGTTCTTTGTTTTGTTTCAAGACAGTTTCTTGTAGTCCAGTCCAGTCTATGAACTTGCTATTTAGTTGAGAATTACCTTGAACTCCTTTATTAGTAGTGTTGGGGTGCCACATGTGTGTGAGGTCAGAGGACAACTTTGTGGAGTCAGTTCTCTCATTTGACCTATATGACGGTTCTGGGGACCAGCTAGAGTTGCCAAGACTTCCTGGCAGATGCCTTTTGCTTACTGAGCCATCTTGCTGTGCCGAGCTTGGACTTCTGATCTTCTCCCCTCCACCTTTTGAATGCTGGCATCACAAGTGAACACCACTGGCCCAGCATGGGGCGCACACCTTTAATCCCAGAACCTGGGAAGCAGGGACGGGCAGAGCTCTGTGAGTTCAAGACTGCCTGGTCTATATAGTAAATTCTAGGACAGCCAGAGCTATGTAGAGAAACCCTGTCTCCCCTCCACCCCAAAAAGCACATCACTGCTCCCCATTTTATTAGACAATGAAATCAAGCCCAGGGCTTCATGCATGCTGTGCAAGCATGCTGCCAACTGTGTCACATCCCTGAGTCCACATTTTAAGCTTTTAAAAATTACTTTAATCCATCTATCTCTCGCTCTATCTATCTATCCATCCATCCATCTATCCATCTATTACCCATCTATCCATCTGTCCATCTGTCTGTCTGTCTACCTGTCTGTCTGTCCATCTATCTGTTCACCCATCCATCTATCTACCTATCTATCTGTTTATTGATGGGGGAGTGGTACATAGTACAAGTGTCGAAGTCAGAGGACAACTTGCAGGAGTCAGTTCTTGCCTTCCACCAAGCGGGTCCTGGGGATTGAACTCGGATTCTCAGGCTTGGTGGGAAGCACCTTCACCTGTTGAGTCATTTTGCTGCCTCTCCCCATTTTTTATTTTATTTATTTATTGTTTTTTCTGGACAGGGTTTCTCTGTGTAACAGACCTGGCTGTACTGGAACTCACAGAGATCCACCTGCCTCTGCCTCCCGAGTTCTGGGCTTAAAGACATGTGCCACCGTGCTGAGCTTTCTCTCCGCTTTTGACATCACATTTATCTATCTACCATCTATCTATCTATCATCAATCAATCAATCTATCTATTTGATGTGTGGAGAAGTTATGTGTATTACAATATGCATGTGCAAGTCAGAGGGCAAACTGTGGGAGAAGTGGTTTCACCTTTGGGACCATCTTACTGGACTTATTTATTATATATTTGTAAGTATTTGTTTTCATTTTTATGTGTATGATTTCTGCTTACATGTATGTTTGGACATACATGTATGCAATGCCCATTGAGGCCAGAAGATCACCTGGAACTGCAGTTATAGATGGTTTTGAGCTGCTTTGCGGATGCTGAGAATTGAACCAGGGTCCTCTGGAAGAGCAGCAAGTGTTCTTAACCACTGAGCTATCTCTCCAGTTCTTTTAAAAATATTAACTGATTACTCATTTACAGTTTTATAAAGAAAGTCCTAGTTTTCTTCTGTTGTTGGGAGCACTACGAGCATGAGCAACATAGGGAGGTTTCTTTGTCTTCCTCTTGCGGGCCACAGTCCACCCCTCAGGGAAGTCAGCCAGCTCAGGAGCCCAAGCAGGAACCGGCAGGAATCATGGAGGGGTGGGGCTTACTTCTTTCCCCCTCTGGCTCATGCCCAGCCAGCTTACTTCTTTGTCTAAAACTATTTTAAAATTTGGATATGTGAAGATGGCAGTGTGCACATGGGTGCAGGTGATGAAGCTGGATCCCCTGCAGCTGGGGTTAAAGGCCCCCCCCAACAGTCTTGTGTGGGCCTGGGGTCATCCACAGTAGTGGTGTGTGCTCTCAACCACCGAGCTCAGTCCCGAAGTCACCTTAGCTAGGCTGCACCCAGCTGCCTAGGGATGCACTCATGGCAAGCTGGACCCTCTCACCCCTGCATCAATTAGCAATCAAGAAAGTGACCCTCAGACATGTCCCTAGGCCAGTCTGATCTCTGAGGTCACTCTTCCCAGGTGACAACAAAGTAACCAGCGCACAAGGTTTTCTACAGGGTAGCCCAGGCTGGCCAGGAACTTGGGATTCCCCAGCTTCAAGCTCCCATGTGCTAATGCTGCAGGCGAGCAACAGCACCCCCAATGCCTGCATTTCCTATTTATATCTCCGGCTTACAGAGGGCCATGAAGGCATGAACCCGCCACATATTGGGGAGCACCTGCACCCATTAAGTGAAGTGGTGGGTGCCTCTCTGCCACTCACTGGTTTTCTCTATATTGTCAGTAATGTATTTTTAGTTGTGTGACCTCCAAAATTAGTGATTTTTAGGTCAACTAAGAAGAAACAAGGACTGGGAGAATAGCCTTGCATTGGAATATGACACCGGTTGATTCTGCGCTTCTCTGTGGATACCTGTAGTCCTGGGATTTAATCTGGTATTGTTATTAAATGAATTTTGTGCACACTCCACAGGATAGAGACCCAATCGGAGAGGACTGCCATCACCATAGAAATCAAGCTAAAGCCTAGGCTTTCTGCACGTCTGACCCATGGAGACAGGTCAGGGACTACCACAAGAGGGCACAAGGCAAGTGAGCTTGGGGCCCTGAGCAATGAAAGCATGGTCTGTGATCTGCCTTCCTCTTTGTACTCGCCAACAGCTTTGTCGGAAGACATTAGATTGGGCCATCAGGCAGAATTCTTATGGAGTAGAGAAGCCCCTTGTAATATGTCCAAGCTAAAATTAGAGTTAAAGATGGCTGTGCAGATAACAGAGAGAGAGAGGGGAATTGTTAGTGAGGAAAAACTTTGTCCCATAAAATGCCCTTGGTAAACCCCCCAAAATCAACTCAGATTTTGAACGATCCGTCAGAACAAAACCCACAAAACTTCTGTGTGTGTGTGTGTGAGTGTGTGTGTGTGCTGTGTGTGTGTGTGCTGTGTGTGTGTGCACATGCGTGTCTATAGTAGTGGGACTTGAACCCAGGCCTTTGGCACATGCTATGGCTCACACCACTGAGCTATACTCCCAGCCTTTGTGTCCTCTTAGTTGACCTAAAAGTCACTAATGTTGGCAGTCACACAACTAGGCAACACATTACTGACTCCCGTTAACTTTGGCGGCTCTGACCTGCGGGCTATGACGACAGTAGCTTAGGTTTCTTTACAGAAACTTGAAGGCTGTTTTTGCTGGTAGCGTCGGGATCACTTGAGGCTCTAGACGGCCCACACAAATGTGATAAGCAGTGTGGCAATTCTCTTCTTACATTGTTCTTGTCCCTTTCACTGCCTCACACTTAGGTCCCCTCTGCTCTGCATATAAACGTGTTGCTTACAGGAGAACTGTTTAGTCCAAGACCAACTATAACATAGGTGAACTTGGCTTATTTTCCATTAAATCATTTCTTCTTCCCCTCTCCTGAGCTTTCTCAGCAGCTCTGCAGCTGAGGAATGCATAGTCCCTCAGCCTTTCCCTCAGCCCCAAGCCAAACCCTGAGGATGAAATATTTGTGGAAGAGGATGACGTCAAGCCTGGTGTGGTGGCCTGTGATCTCAGCCCTGGGGAGGTAGAGACCCGAGGATTAAGAACTCAAAGCCAGTCTTAGCTCTACAGTCAAGTCTAAGGCCAGCCTGAATAAATAGTATGAGACCAGAGTGAATGCTAGCCGCGGTGGCGCATGCTTGTAATCTCAACACCCAAGAGACAGTGGCAGAAAGATTGCTGTAAGTTTAAGGCAAGCCAGGACTACACAGGGAAGCTCTATCAAAGAATCAAAGAAGGGAGCTGATGTTGCTCGGTTGGTAGAGGGTTTACCTAGTGTGCTCAAGGGCCTGGACTCTATTCTCAGCATCTCAGAAACCAGAGGTGGAGACTAGAGAGTCAGAAGTTCAGGGTCATCTAGCTACATAGTGAGTTCAAGGCCAGCCAGGAATTCATGAAGCCCTGTCTCAAAATAACAATAATAATAATGATGACATTAACAACAGAAGGAACTCAACAGTTCTGGGGTGAACCTACTGCCACTAGCCTGCCCCAAGGTCAGAATGAAGGAAAAATACCTTTACTTTTAAAACTGAGCCCCTGACGAGCGGACGGCTACTTTGGTTCAGTCAAGACAATCAAAGTCTGTTATTGTCTTTGCTAAGTGAGCAGCTTGTCCACCTCTTTTGGTCTGTGCCAGCTCCCTTCTGCTCCAGAGCTGAAGTTCCTTCAGGGGGCCTCATCACCTGTGTATAGTACACAGCATGCCCTCATTTTAGTTCCTGTGCCATCAGAGCCTCCCACCTGGCAGTAACAGCGGCCTTATAAAGTCGAGCTTCCCAGAACCTTCTCATGGGGTTCAGTCCTTTGCCAAAAGGGTTCACAAAACTCAGGGACACGCCTGCTTCTGTGGAGTAGTTTAGACAAAGGTACCACTCAGAAAGAGCCAGACCACAGGGGAGCTGAGGAGGAGGTAAAGACCCTCCTGGATGTCACCTTCCTGAGCCCTGCCACAGGTCACCTTGCTGGGCCCTCCCACGGTGTTTACCCTCAGTTCCACCTCACAGACCAGCTTTTAGGTTAGTTTGGTTGCCAGTCCCATTCTCCAGAAGTCATCTTAGGAGCATAAATGCAGCTAGGCCTGAAAAGGGTGAGAAAAGAACACTAGCTTCTGTTCCTCTGGCCCGGCAGAAAACCCAAGGGCTTCAGGAGCTCTGTGCCCAGAACGTGGGGAAGAAGATACGTTTACTTCCTTCTTTTTCCTCTTCCTCTCTCTATCTCTTCTACACCCATCCCCTCTCTCCAGGGTATTACTATGTAGCCCAGGTTAGCCCTTAACTCTCCGTCCCTCTGCTGGGATTACAGATTCATGCCACCAAATCAGGCTTATAAACAGTCGTTTCCTTTTTTGTTTCTGTTTTGTTTTGTTTGAGACAGGACCTCAGGTAGCCCAGGCTGGCCTTTAACTCCCATTGTTACTGGAAATTTTGGGGAGTCCCACCAGTACTGCCACTTATTACCAGGAAAACTGGGGTTTCCCTCTTGGATTCTTAGTCTCATTAATAAAAGAATTTAAGAACAGACTCAAAAGGAAGCTCTAGGACAATTTTATTAGCATTTAAAAGAAAAGCCCCCGGGGGCGGGGGGGGGG